>JAYGXS010000715.1:0-20790 GCA_036362985.1 Ligula intestinalis
GGCGGTCGCGCCTACTTGCAAGCCGGCTTTTGCGTTTTTGTGAGTTGGTCAAGAGTTTTGAGGTCAGTGTGGCGCAAACAACTGCTTCTCGAGGCCGCTTTCAGTAACCAAGAGGAAGTTTACTGCATCGTTGGCTGTTCGCCAAAAAGTCCACCACAGCAATTCATAAATAAATAAATAAATTATATATTGTAGGCCCTATGGGCCTCGTCATTGCAAACTTAGTGCTGTGGTAAATGCTGCTCTACTTGAACAACCACAATGACAGCGGGAGAGTTAAGTACTGTTGGCAGATAAAATTAATACCCACCAACATATCGTCATTTTAAAAAGAAGTCAACACTCTCTGAAAACGCATGGTGAACTAAGGAGGAAGCAGTGAAAAAAAACTCCTGCCATGAAAACGGGAGCAGAGTTCAGCGGACCCCTACTTAAAAAACAAAACGTAGGAGAACAAAAACTGCTTCTGTAAAATTAAGGAGATTGGTTGATAGGATTGATTGTAGTGCAATGAGATAGGACTGTTGATGAGAATGTATGAGGGTTAATATGCTTCTTGTCAATTTGAGAAATCATATAGCAGCAGAGGCTGTCATTCACCACTGTAACACCATCCAACTGGCTTCTTAATCAATCATCAAGGAGGTGAGGCCGGAGGAGGCGATCGTGGACAACAGGGTTGACAAGAAAAGGGAACGGCAGCGGTCACGTGCTCATCACCGTGGATGCAACCTTGTGAAATGTGGAGTCAAGCGAAGAGCTGGCGAAAATAGCAGAGCTGCCCTGAGCACGATTAGACACCATGAAGCCCACTGTCAGGGTTGTAAAACGCGAAACTGAGAACGGCAATGACGACTGCACAGAGATTGGGACGAAACATCGTTGCAAATATCAATTTATAGAGGAAGAAATAGACATATACGGAAAACAATGTAATATAAATGGAATCACATCAAATACCTGGAGGACCTTTATCAAATTCCAAAAGTTGTGTTTGTGGGAAGAAGACGGATAACAAGGACTTTACATCTTCCGAAGTTAAGTGTTTACGCTATCTGACATTAAAAACTGCTAAGTTATACGACAGCCTAATTTCGAGGGGAATATTATTCCAGAAGAAGACATATTTTGAGGCAAAGAAGTGAGAATAGTTCGAAGTGGAGCTAAAGGGGAGTGCAATTATCCTGGAGGAATTATGAGTGGCATAAGGTCTATCTGCGGGAATAAGAGCGTAGATTCGTGGGAGGTTAGGGGTAGAGTTAACACGAAAAAGAAAGCAGAGGCCCGCTTCTGGTCTTCTGACCCAAAAAATGTCATGTTCGCTAACTGAAATCGCTCTGTCTAAGAAATAGTGGATCGAGGAAGAGCAAATATTTTGCGAGTAAACATCCTCTGTACATTTTCAACCTAACCGCGGTCAGAAGCATTCATTAGACCAAAGAGCGGACAGCAGTTTCCTAGGATGGGTAGAACATACATGCGATAAAGTTTTAACTTTATTTCCAGCAGGGAGAAATTATGTGATATAAAACCAAATATCTGTGAAGCTTTCGCTTTGGGTATGAATAGTAACTCAACTGTGGAATCCTCCTTCACTGAATATAGCAGCCTAAATAAGCAGACATGGGCTCACTCCATCCATAAAACACCTGCCAATCTGGCACATTTGTCCGAAGAATACAGCCCTGGTTTTGTACATCGCACGCTAGCTAGAAATAAAGCCGTACCTTGAGCATGCAATTCCGATATGACAGTTCACCGTCGTTTTCGACGATGGGCACCGCGTGCCCCAACAAGCCGCAGCAAACGCTGAGGTAAGCCTGAACAGACACTGATGCAAGCTGGGCAAGTTGCATGAAGGCTACAGCTAGCAGAAGCAACGCAGCGAACTATCGCGAACGAAGACTGGAGTTAAAGCAGATTCGCGGGGAACCTGCGCACTCGCTCGCCGCTCCCACCTCCGTTTCCAGTGTAAAGACAAGTCAATAAGACCAGGGATGAGGGAAAGTGTAGATGGCTGACAGGATGGTCACTCAAAAAGCGCTAACTTGATTCAGCCAACTGGCTAGGTAGGCTCCTGCATGCGCGGGAGCGCCAAAAGGGCCACAATAAGAATGAGACAACGCAGCATGACTCTCAGTTCTCCATCTTCTTCCATATGCACACACATACACACGCGTACTAGAGGAGCAGCAACGTAGGTGGCCCGAGTTATCCCGTCAGTTGACAAACCCTCTAACCCACGGCTTTCAGCGCACCATGATAGATTTAAGCGTATTTGATTGATTATAGTGGGGAAGCGCGCTGAGGGTCACTCATCCACTCACCAACTGTCTAGTGACCGCCGAGCTGCTCGGACACCTGGGGTGGGGCCTGAAACCCAGTGGGAGCGTGAACGCATACACCGACAGGGAATCAGAACCGATAGAAAATGCCAGCCCCTACGAGGCCGCAGGGACCGTGGTTTGCCGAAGTCTGGCATTGCAGATGCATGTAGACGTTGGATCTCAGAAGGGCGAGAGCAGCCTTCTACAAAGCTTGGGCCAACACCCTTCAGAGACGGGACAATTACGATAAAATAACTGCAAGACCACAGGACTAACGAGAGGACTGTAATTTAGAATTATCGAGCCTTAACCTTACCACAAAGCGGGCTGATACTTTGGTTGGCAATGATTACCTTGGAAAATATACCGTTCTTTTATTTTAACCATGCGTTCAATAAAGGACGTAAGAACGACCGCCTACCGGGGCCCCTTTTGTGTGTCAGACTGACTGATGTACAACCAAATCGTCTATCCATCGGTTAAACCAAAGATCAGCTAAAAATTGGTTGACCCACTTTCCGGACAGCAGACACGAACAAATCCCCATTCTCTTTCCACAGTGCTTCCTGCGATAACGACTGCTTGCAGGTATCACCACACGCTCGATTACTATGCATAACTACCTACTTATTTTGTAGTAGTAAGCATGCTTTGTTTTGCTAATTTATAGAGCCGTCAGCTGGATTGGTCATCGCAAAGGTTGGACACAATCCAGGGCCTATCCCACTGCACTCCCCACCGAAACTTCTAGTGTCATGTGACTATTTATCGACTTTCTTCTTAGATTGCAGCCATGGCGACAGGGTATTTCGTTGACCTATAGTTCCTCACTGATATGACTTTGATTTAGGTCAGCATCGATAATCCAGTCCACCCAAAGTACTAACAAGACCATGTCAAGACCGCGGATGTGTTTGGAAGCAAGAGGTGACCTGATACAACACTATCCATTAAGATTCAATCACGTCCAAACAGTGCATAAAACAGCCCTATCTGATCTGGAGTGTGAACACTAACCTCGAAAGAGCCCTGAGAGGCGCAAATGAAAGAACAGATTGGGGCGAAATTAACACTGATTTGATCAAAGCCAGGAATCCAGCGTAACTGTCAATCCACAAAACCGACTTCCTCTAACCGAAAGTGCCATTGCTGCGTATGCCAAACATGGATTTTCATGGCCTACACATATAACCCTATTGTGTGGTGGAGCTAATAAGCCGTGAATACTGACGCGAAGGCTAGACAGAATGGGATGCTCCCAAGCATTTAGCAATGAGACCTACCTGGGTGTTCTTGAGGCCTAGAACACGCCAGTATATTTCCCTTTAAGCTCGTTGAGGGGTGGTTTCAAGTTCACACCAAACGGCAAAGGCCTGCTGTTGCAGCACATAAGCAGTAAAAAAATTGAACCCAAGACCATCCATCTTTATGTTTGCTGGAAACGGACACATCAGCTGTTGTGCAGAAAAACGCTATGGCGGCTTACACTACAATAGGAACAAAGCTCAATTTGGGAGCCGAATGTAGTCCTCGCTTAGAAGGTGCATGACGAAGCCACAAACCTCATTTAACTTTGGACAGCTGCCAACTCACCTAAAACAATTTTCAACAACAACCGTGGCTTCTGCCAAACAGTTCCTTGAGCGAATAAAGCATCTGAAGGTGGAACCTGATGAATCCATGGTATCCTTCGATGTTGTCTCTCTGCTCACTTCCATCCCACAACAACTAGCAATTGCTGTTTTCGGACAACTTCTATCCGAACTCTACGATGGCAGCGAGAAACCACTCAAGTCTGAACATCTGCTTGAACTTTTACGACATTGCCTCAAAACGTACTTCACATTTGGTGGACAAATGTATGAGCAGATTAAAGGCACTCCCATGGGCTCCCCCCTGTCAGGCCTGATTGCTGAAGTGGTACTCCAACGGATAGAACACTTGGTCTTCACCAAGTATCAACCGAAGTTTTGAACTCGTTATGTCGATAACACCTTCGCCATTGTTAAAACATCTGACATCGAGCACCTCAAAGAGCTATTGAACTCGGTTGATCCAAATATCCAGTTCACAATGGAGGTGGAAACAAATGAAGAACTACCCTTCCTCGATGTCCTGGTACGCTGGTGTTCCACTGGACTACTGCGAATTACAGTATTCAGAAAGGCAACCAGCACGAATCAGGTACTCAATTTCAACAGTAACCACCCCATGTGCCAGAAACGCAGCTGCGTCCGTACTCTTTTCCAAAGAGTTCAAACACACTGCAGCACACCAGCCGCCCGAAGAGCTGAACAACAACATCTTCAGGAACTCTTCCGAGCTAATGGCTACCCAAACTCGTTTGTCAAACAAAGCAGACGCCGAGTGAACAAACGATGACTAGAACAAAAGCAGCCCGAAGTCTGGAGGGCCATTCCCAACATAAAATATGTCTCCGAAACAAACTCACGACTGTTACAACCTGCTGGCGTGGGCATAGCTGATCGACCTCAAGCGACAATACGCCGCCAGGTGATGCAACCTAAAGACCAACTGCCTCTTAAAGAAACCTCTGCAGTCGTCTACAAGATACTTTGCAATGAGGGAGACTGCAATTATGTTGGGGGAATAGGCCGCAAACTGCAAACCCGCCTACAAGAGCACAAACGAGCGGCCCAGAAGCTGGACTCAAACTCACAACTGGCGGCACACATCGCATAAACTGGCCATAACTTTGATCTCCAAGGGGCGACCATCGTAGACCGAGGAACCTCAAAAACCGAAAGGCTGACCCTCGAGACATAGTACTCAGATGCCAACTCAGTCAACAGGCATCTGGACCTGCCAGCGGCCTACAAAGTATTGTGCCACTACGTTAGAAAGAGCCGGGACGAAGCCAAATCAAACGTAAGAATGGCAAGCGAACAGGAAACCACAACGAACCGGCTGGAAAAGGAGGCAGCGTTACCAGGGCCCTCTACCGGGTGACAAGGCGGCATACTAATTGCTGTTCATGACCCCCAGCCCCGCGGACAGCTAATTGCCTACACCAACATAATTGCCCCTCCGACCCCTTCGATCCCAGTGACAGCTAATTGACCTCCTCCCCCACCCCCTGTTTTCAGTTGCTGTTTCCAATCCCTTGATAACCTGACGATTTCTGGCATTTGATTGGCCTTTGACCACTATAATTATCCTCGTTTTTGGTTGCTTTCTCATCTCTGAAGATGGACACCTGTAAGTGTTCGAAAGCTCAGAACAATAAATCAGTTGATCTGGTGCTCGACCTGCCTTCTTCCTCATCCAAAACAATTTTCGTTTACATAATTTCTTGCCCAATCGCTCCGCACATTAATCAGCGGACTTGGAAACAAAGGCACCAATCAACACTTGCAGTCGACACAGGGGTGTTCACGATGGCTTTTAGGGTCTTCCCGGCAGCTACAGAACGTGAGACAAAGACAAAACCAAGGCACATCGAAAACCGACTTCTCTTGATTCAGTCTCGAATTGGAGGTTAACAGTCAAAAAGGTAAAAGTATGCAAATGCATTGTGCAAGATCACTACGCATACAAAGAGTGGATCAGCTTGACAAGGCATCAAATAGAATAAAAAAGTTGTGAGTACTGTGAAAGTTCACTAATAAGTTGCCTTGTGAAAGATGATAGTAGGTGAGCAAAATGTACATAAATTCGAATGTTGATGACGTAAAAAGAGGTAAAGCAGACAGGATGACGACAACTATCAAGAAGTATTAAAAGTGTTGGAAAGTGGGAGGAGG
Organism: Ligula intestinalis; assembly: GCA_036362985.1. Classification (NCBI taxonomy): domain Eukaryota; kingdom Metazoa; phylum Platyhelminthes; class Cestoda; order Diphyllobothriidea; family Diphyllobothriidae; genus Ligula; species Ligula intestinalis. Next base: position 6,092 of record JAYGXS010000715.1, read on the forward strand.
GGGAGCAGATGAGGTCGATATTAATAAGTTACTCAGGCATATAACACAAGTGAATTAACTGATGTAACGGGTTCGTATGACATCTCGCGAAGAGAATGTATGCAAAAACAAAAGGGAATAGGTAAATGGGAGTCCTGCGACGTCTCAAACAACCATTGGTTGAGAGGATGTGGAAGGGTGCTCCTCGGACCAATCAGGCATTTGACCCTCCAGCCACTAAAAAGAAGGGTTGATTAGTTCAAGAAAACGTTGAAGGCTTGTCAGTATGAATAATGCACCCGTGAAGTCGTCCGATTTGAGATGAGAGTGGCAAACTGCATTATTTAGCACGAACTGGCTAAAGGACGACACATATCGAACGGGTGAGTAGCGCAACTGGCAGCAGTTACAGTTGTCACACCCAATACCGACCACACATGGCTTCCCCTCGCTCTTATTAACTTTCGTAGGAAATCAACCACGAAAACTGGTATTTTTACATAAACTTGTACGCTTACTGTCTTTCACCAGACGGAGTCCGTGTCAGTCTACAAGAAGGTCACACAATCTATCATAGGCAAACAAGAATACATTGGAGCCTCGGGTGACGACCATTTCAGGCAACGAGCGAGCCACTCAAAGAAAATTTGCTTCGACTGAAGAGCTTCCGCTCAGTTAACGAGCTGTCATTGCGTGTGTGTGTGTGTGTGCCTGCATCCGCCGCTGACACTTGTTCCCAGGGCGTGGGACCTCGGTCGCCTGCAGCCAATCAGTGAAATAATGCAGTTTGATTGGCAACGTTTCGGAAGAGGAGTGTGTCAGACGACGGACTCGGTGCTGAGACAGATTAAACTCTTTAACCGAGGTTCCAATGTACTAAAATTAGTACTTATCTGACCTGTGCGAAGTTCTGTTCGATAGGTGTTTCCCATTGACCACATGTGTCTTAAACCTTTCCGTACTCTAACACTTTGCAGCCTACCGGTCGGGGTGCATTCAACCGGGAACAAATGTAAACCAATAGGCCGGAGTTGTATGACAATTTTCCACCAATGCTTAAAGATCTTTTCAATGAAGAAGTTAGGCAGGGGAAGTAAAAACCTCAGTTCGGGGAGATTTTACAAGGCTAGTAAAATCAACCTTCGTGTAGATGTGCAAAAAAGTGATATTTGACAGACTATAAGCACTCTAGCCCCCCCTTCCCCTGCAAGGTTGTCTTTGAACAGCTGCGAACTAGAAAAGTGCTTCACAAAGCTTCACTGTTATGAACCTGGGTTCCTAAAAAACCACAGGATTCTCTAGTACTATACCGATGGTGATAGGGGTTACAGGGATGAGAAATTGCGGAAGTATTTGTTGGACAAAAACGCTACAGACTTGACTTGTGAACGGCGAAAAGACGCTGTCAACCCGCCGTCAAGGTGCTATACTCTTGCTACCAGAATAGGTGTTCTAAGTATCTTATCTTCAATTAGCATCCAAACTTAGAACAGTCTATTTTTGTTTTATAAAGTAACGCATATACTTACAGTCCACTGCTAGTTCCCCGTTCATTCGCTTGCAAACCCTCGCTCGCATAGGCGTGCTTTTTCGCTGCTATATATTAGCTTATTATAATAACTGTATCTACAACTTCATGTTTTTACTATATTTGTTTTATTTTATCCCCTTTTTCCCCGAAATGCCCCATTGGTATCACTCCTATTACCACCAGTCCCGTATGACAGAATTCTGGGTTTTTTGTTGCCGTGGTGTTCCCTACAATAGATTGTACCCATACTTTTTTCTGAGTGAACGGCGCCCGAGCAGGGTAGTCTAATATTTAAATAGATTGTATATTTAAGGCCCAAGGGGCCCTTTATGACGTTCACCAAAACGAGGCGACTACTGGCGCATAGCAGTAACAACTTACCATCTAAGAACCGAGTTTTAACGCACTGCTCACCAAATGAAACCGAATAAAACTTCAAGACACTGAAACTGCGACAGGCTCAAGACAACAGTCACGTAAAACGGCCTGACCGGAGAATTCTCGTGTATAAGACCTACCTCAATGAGACGGTGTTCTGGGGAGGCAGTGGCTTTCATGTGATCGTAGATGACCATTTGTGAGAACTTGTCGTGTTCGTCAAACCAGAGACGCTCCTCCTCCGGATTCATCATTAAATTGGCCATATCCTTCAGGAGGGCTGTCGCCCATAGTTGGATTCCAATATCCGGAAGTTTATTGGCGGCTGTGATGGATGCACCAATCTGCTTGTGGGCTTCCTGTAATAGGACATAAAGGGATAGTCGTTCAGATCATTTGGAGGAAATAAATAAATCGCAATGATTTGCACAGAGACCAAAAAAGGATTGGCGAGCAGTGTCTTCCAGAAGAAAGCAACCAGTGCCGAGGAAGGTCAACGCGGATTCCGAGATATCATTGTTATTAGACGGAAGGTAGACATTCCACCTGCACGCCGACAGAAAACAGGAATTTTAGCGACTTAAGCTGCTGACATTATAAATGCTTCACGCCATCGTTCCTTGCTGTTCCGTTCGACGTGTGGATGGATACCCTGCAAGACAACGCTAACAAGCATAGCTTACGCGACAACGGTCAGGCTGTCTGACCTTGTCTGTCGGAACTGTCGTTGCTGGTCTAGGAGTGCTTATTGACCAAAAGTAAATTCGCTTGCATTACAACTCGTCTTCGCTTAACGTCATTCCACTCATCATCACCCCTAAAAGCTTGAGCTCCGTCTCCCAGGGCCTCTTTTAATTCCGACAATCGCACACTTATCGTAAATCATAACATAACAGCTTTGGACACAGATATAGACTACCTATGACCAAACGACGGTTGGATTATCGATTCCGATCAAGTCCACTATGTACTCCCTGCAGCATGGTGAATTGCGTGGTAATTAGACTTGCATTGCACCTGCCGCACTCTCTCTTCCCCAACACGCATACGCTTGATATCAAGACAGAGTCAAGAAGACCAGAGGAGGAAATAGGCGCGACTGGAACCGCCACGCCTGACTTAGATCGCGCAGCGTGGATGTTATAAAGGCTACAGGTTGTCTTTGCGGCATGAGCCTTCATCTACGCGTGCCCCCAACGCCTGTCCTCCATCTCCGGCATTAATTATGGGAGCGCGACCTAAATAACATCCGCCGTGCCCTGAGCTAGCTCCGGTGTATCCCTACAAGGGGCCAATAGAAGATCGTTTTATCCTAGGCTGACTGACAAGTTTACTGCCACACAAGAGCTGACATTGTGTGTAAAATCTTCGGGGATATAGCATTCACAAGAGTCACCGGATCCGCTCAGGTGGACTAAGAGATTTCACATTTTCAGCATTGTCCAAACAAAGAAATGGCAGGAATTCAGAAGACAAATATAATTAAATTATTCCAGGTCAAATGCGGCAAAAAAACGTGCTGCGGATACCATTTTTATGGCAATACCTCAGAATGTATGAGTTCAACGGGTCTTGGTACAAACCATCTGGTTCAAACCGAGAAGATGGTACTCCTCTACAACTCTTGAGCAGCTAGCCGCGACTTAACTCCTTCCATTTGCAAAGGCCGTTAAATTAAGCCATGTTAACTGAGTGAGTAAGAATGAGTGAAGTAGGTCGCAAGTGGAGACGACGCGAGACTAGAGACAGTGGTGACTTTTGTGCACGTAAAGTGAGCGTGTGAATGGCCTCCAGATCATTTAAGGAACACGTGATCTTTCATGACCCTAGCAAACCATCGTGATGATCTAACATAACCATAGTATTTAAGCCAACTGAATTTAACATTATATTGTCTATCTCTAGCGATTCTGCGGATAGATCGGCCACACTCTCCCATCATGCTTTCCCACGAAACAGTATAAATTCCAGGTCTAACTGACTGCGAATAATGAAATCAGGTACAACGGTAGAAGGTACGGCAAGGGGCTAGGGTTTTGTCGCATATAGAGGAATGTAAAGCATAAGTAAAACGAGCAGCTTAGGACGACAATGACGTTACCAAGAAAGTCTGTGAATCACATCTAAGGTCGAAGACTCGTCGCTCAAGCTAGTCTCACATATAGGGGTGATAGCTCAATCCTCGGACGTAAGAAAAAGAAAAGAACGAGAATTCATCTTTTACCTTCGAGTAGGAATTGACGGAGAACCGAAGATGAGTACTTTTGCTGGGAGGACTGCGCTGTGGGTTCAATGTTATGGCACGCAAAATTGCTCTCTGATGTCACTCGGTGATCTAGTCCCTGCCTCCTCGTCAAGGCTATACTAATCCCCATATAATAGAGCAAGTGGCAACCTGGCCATAATGGCTTTGTATCATGTGCTCCACTGATGTTAATAGGTATGAGAGCGATAATGTTTCAAAAGTACACTCAGATGAGTCATTTTTCAACATATAAGTACTCAAAAATCGAGGTATACAAGATCCTCCAAAGCTTCGAGAGTAGATGTTCAGATCCTAGAAGTTGAAGACTCTGATAAACGTTCAATATCAGGAAGCATCCACCCTCACGGTCTGTTTAAAATTAGCAACCAACTGCAGCAATCGATTGTGATCTTTATATCCGCATTACTGCCTCATTTTAGTGCTTCCGTTCCTATCACTTCTCGGCCTTGGCTGTTGGTGTTCTATGTGAGGGTACCCAAGAAACATACTGAGTCATTATGCTCTGAGAAGTCTACGCAGATTTATTATCCGGTTAATCAAACACGGAGCCTTCGTAGGACAATATCCGCAAACATCCAGCATCGAAGGAGCCGCATGTTTGCGCGTTTCCAGGATAGGTCCGATCCATATTTTACATATTAGGCGACAGCAAGCCCACATCGTACGCGCTATCATTATTGTCTGTGTGGAGAGGTGCATATTGATGAACAAAAGTAGGGGGCAAATAGGGGACGCACCGCAATGTTTTGCTCATTCAGGTTAATCTGACCCAAAGTAATTAGGGCGGAAGTAGAGAGACGGTTGAGTTCCTCCTCGTTGCCCAAACGCATGGTTTCGCGCAGAGCAGCCTTGGCGTCCTGTAGACGGTTCTCGTAAAAGGCCTGGAAACCACGGACATAGGCAGCAGCGGCCCGCAGGCAATAGCAGCCCTCGAGAACCGGTAGACCCGCCGTAAAGACCTCGTTCAGAAGAAGCTGATAAAAGAGGGTGAAGTTGCGGATTAGAAGTTGGGAATCCAGGCCTCTGCTAGGCAGATGGCCCAATAAAATCTATGGCCGCAGAAAAAAAACGAGTACGGGATGGGAGATTGGAACCCCGGTAGACATGCGCAGAATTCCAGAAAGAATGAGTATTATCGAGTTATAACTCGGATCCTAACCCGCCGGTGGGGCTATCACTTCGGATTATTTTCACGATGTATTCCACGTCGAGGTTACCACTACACCATCGGCGTCGACTCCACGTCGAGGTGGATGCAGAGACTGGGCATAGCGCGATTATTAGTTTACAGCGATCGCAGACTTTCGCTGCATCTTCTACACTCTTTCTCTGTCTTCTCTCACTAGGCTTGGCCCTGTGTCGTAACAGAGCCGAGGAAACTAAAGGCAGGATTCGGCTTATTGGTAATGCCAAATGACACCAGCCACTAAGTGGAACAGATCAGGGAACATACAGTGAAAAACCTCCTTGGGCATGGTTCAGAAGCTATCGAAATTTGAATGAAATATCTATCTGATGAGTAAATACTCCAGAACCAGAACAGTTATCACTGACTTTACAGCGCAGCAGTAACCGACAATGTGACAGTTTATCGCACAGAGAGCAGGAGGCAAAGTAAAAGCCAGGTGACATGGCTGAAGAACTTACTTCGCAAGCTGTATTATCACCCTTTCTGATGTAGACGAGAGCCAAATTAAGGCAAATAAGGACGGAGAGAGAGTCACGAGGACCGCCGGAAAGAGTGGAAGCCAGGTCTGTTGTACTAGCGCCGGCGAATGCCAGCGAGGTGCCGGGACGAGCGTTGGAGCCAGGCTGTGAATTTGCAATGTACTAAAGGAGACGCAAAAAGCCAGTGTGGTCAACATGGAGGAAAAGCGAATAAGCGCAGGTTCTATGGATAGTGAGTTTTCGTGAGGAAATGGAAGAGGCTCTAACATGTAAAACTCCAGCAGCCTGTAGTCTGTCATGTAGGCAAATCAACAATACAAAAAAAATAGGAAGCTGAAGACTGCATTGAATAAGGCATCTGTAGCATTAGTAATATGGTATGTGGTTCACTGGAAAATACTACTAGTTGGATTCCTCTGAAGTAAGAAAATTGTCCAGTACTGCACTTGGAAGCTGCGAGTATAACAGAAGGGTCTTTAGTAGATATTTTTGGCGAATCTGAATAAGTCTGTTGACCTGGTGGGACCCCGTAGCTTCGTTAACCAGAATGTTGGCTGAACTACAGCCTGCACCTTGCTGGCGTGAATTTGAATCACCCGAGACCGCCCAGTCTTGCTCAATTAGGCCAAAGGAATTAAGCAAATCTGTCAAAATCCTCTGCTAATAAAGTCTATCCGGTAGTCATCTGATGGATTCTAGATTGCTTGCTCAGGAAATCCCGCTTGGGCGATCAGTTTACTGTATCAGAATTGGTAGATGCCATACGTCGTAATAGGCTGGGCGGGTAAGTTGACCAAGGTAGCTCAGTTGGCTGGAGCGTTGGCTGTACTAAACCCTTGCCCTGGCTGATGTGGACTGGAATCCAACAGAGGCCAATGACCTGTTAAAGAAGAATTTTTGTTTCTCCATTATGTTGAACGCTGACACATGGATCACCTGCACCAAGTGCGACAGGTCGAGGCCGGCTCCATGGCCGCCTTTGTGGCTACTAACTAGTCAAAGTTTTATGGTGAGACAGCAAATCAAGCTCTACAACTAACATAAAGCTCCTCGAAAATCGCAGCACGGAGGTGAAATAAAATCTTTTGCTGACCCCAGCTAGCAACTGAGTGAAGTGGAAATGTGAGGTTTGGGTACAATGAAATTGTGAGATTATAAAGCACTGGGAAGAAAAGCGAAAGGATTTACCCGCAGCGCCAACTTGAATTGGTTTTCTGCCTGATTCATGTAGTTCATGGACATAGCATAGAGCCCAATGAGGGTGTGCAGCTGGGGCAACCGACGATACATTAGAGCGGGACAGGACTGAGAGAGTTTGCAGGCGTGTCCTATATCCTGCACGGCCCGCGTCTTATCTCCCATGACCAGCCTGCCCATGACGGTGTGCTCCAGAAGGCTGAGGTGGAAAACCGTTAGGAGGGGGTTATTGTCAAAAATTGAGAGCTTTTCGATCTGCGTAAGGCCCTTCTCTGCAGAATGTTGAGCTCTCTCCAGCATGCCGGACTGCATAAATTGCATCACACTGATCAAGTAGATGAGGATGACCATGTACTCTCGAGGCATCCACTGAAATCGATCAACCTCCTTAGTAGAAGATAGCTCTGTAAACAAAAAAGCTACTGATTAGATGGTAATAGCGGGATTATTCAAAGAAAATTGACATTTATAAATCAAAACCGGTGCTTTTACAGAAAGCGGTGGTGGTTCAGCTATCTATTTTTTGACGTGAGAACTTACCTAAGTGTTGAGCTGGACTACGGGTCAAAATTTATTGAGGACAATTCATCTACTACAAGGAATGTCAAGCGGAGCGAGGAACTGATGGGAACACGTTAGTTCGGGTAAGCTAGTGACCACCGATTGAAAATTAGGGCCGTGTGAGTAAGTCACATTTGCATACTGAGTGGAAGCGGATGAAAATGATACCAAAAAGGCATTCGACGCTATCGTAGAGCTTATTGCACAATTTTAAGCATTAGAAAGCTCGTGGAAGTAGTTTCGAGATAACTAAAGGAGGTAGGCAGATGGCGAAGGATAATAAAGCCATTCCGAAATCCGAGGCCGGCAAAATAAACTAGGATGTGTCTTACCTTGTATGTTTGTTGTCGAAACAAATCTATTCTATTAATTCCGTTGCAAAAAGAGATCGCTGATAGAAAATGATGCACATGAATAAACAGCAGGTTCACATTTTTACGTGAAAAGAGAACTCCTGGAGGGCAGGAAAGGGCATACACTTGGTTAGTCCTTCAGTTAACAGTCCAATCCTCTTCGTTTAACTTTGACAATTTATTTCTATGCAATTGCGAAAATGTTACAATAACTGCTTGGAGTAGGGGAAAAGGCTAAACGAACCTTCCTCCATGGACATGAAGAGTTGAATGCTCTGATGCAGCTGACGTAGAATTGGGTGAGCTGACTTCGCTTGTCCTGCGAGCAGATACAAGGAGACGTGAATGATGAGATAGAAGAGTCGCAAAGCCTCGCGTTGATATGCCGTTCCATTCAGCTTTTCGATCAGCCGATTAGCCACGGTGAGGGTGTTGGTCACCTCAGGTAGCTGTCTGCTGGCCAGGAGCAACTAAAACAGCATGAAACAAATTTTATGGCTTTATAGTACGCCGATACAGGTAATAAGCGTAGACAGTAGCCGGTCGTGCGGTTAGTCTATGCATGCCATGATTCTGCGCACCGGCTTCGGTGTGACAACAGACGTTAGTCAGTGATATGACAAATTGGGAGAGGCAACATGAGCCTGACTTTCTCATGGCTAGCATTGCAGAGTAAATGTGCTAGTTCACACACTTTTAACCGAAATTGGGAAATAAGTTTTAGAGTAGGACGTATTACTTAAGAGGGTTGTAATAGAATGTATCCTGCAGCATAACCCTAAGATATTTCATTCATGCCACGATACCGGCTTTTGAACGAGCTTCTCTCCGGCCGCCCTCAATAACCACAATCTGAAAAAACATGACTGCATGAGATTTACCCATTAACTTTTGATACCCTTATCGATACAAAAATACTTTCTGAAAACAAACAAACATAAAAGAAAGCGTCTTGTAGTCATCCTTCGACAGAAAATTAGTTTTTTTTTCAAATTGTATACTTGAAGCAAGGATGGCTTGCGGTTTAAAAAATACTTCAATCCTCCAATAATACGAACCCAACTTACTCTCGCACTTGCATCCAAAGTTTCAGAACTGTCAACCGTAGCATTTTAGTCGCGTAGAGAAAATTAAACAGTTCTAGTAAGCTAGTAAGACAATGCCCTACACACTTCAGATATTTTGCAGTGGGTGTACTTTACCAGCAGTATCAATAACTACATTTTATGGTGCTAATAATTTCATAATTAAAAACTTGTTAAAAACTGAAAACGGTCCTTTTGAAGAAGACGTAAGTTGTTATCAAATAGGTAGACGGAAGAATATTTTTGTGCATGTTTACTGTACTGTTTAGGCAATCAATTGGAAGCATCACACTCTTTTTAAGTAGCTATTTTTACAGGATGCAGTTTTAAAAGGCGGCCAGAAAGCATCCGGTTTGAAAGACGGAACTGAAATATTTGGGAATTATGCTACACGATCACAGATATTATTTTCTAATGGGAGATACATTTTAAAATTTCGGTTAAAATTTAATGAGGCATTGCATTTACTGTACGTGTGGCATTGTGCAACTGGTCACTCTACAGTCTGGTAACTGGTTGTCTATTGGCGGCCACAAAAGCAAGAAAAAGGGTACTTTGCAGTAAAACAATCAAATTAGCGCTGGATTATTTCGAAGTCATGAAGATATTGTCAGTGAAAATGTAAGTGAAGAAGGGGAGGAGGAGGGGGGGGCTAAGTTGCCCATCTAAGGTAGAGAGTCCATGGGAACCCAAAAGTGGTACTCTATTTTTAAGGGCTTTGTATACTATATTTGCCCTCAAACAGAAGTCAACACATTTAAATAGAGGGTTCAGTTAGTCATTAAAAAAACATACGTTCATAGATAGACTACAAGGGGCAGAAAAACTTTCCTGTGCCCCTGGGTTTATGTGACATGAGGTATAAAGTACTGACAGTTCAACCGCTGCGAACGAAAACATTCGCCGTGTGTGCCAAGTAGTGGATGCAGGATGGTGGCTGAACGTAAATATATTTATAGTGAAACAGACCTACGCGGCATCTATTGTTACCTCCTTCGTCACCTAAGTGGCAAGAAAAGGTCAAAACGACCGGGACTGAGTGCTGATGCAGTAACTGACAAACCATCTACGCCTACCAAACCCAGGATCCGGTCCCCGAAGGCCGCCACGGTAGTGACTCCGATCTTGCATTCGAGAGTGCAATAACGGTCACACAGTAATCTAACCATCGGACCGGAGAACGGCCAATTTATCCTATCAGTTGGCAACCTTCTGGACATTACTCCTAGCATGTCGTAGTACATTCTAGCGCGTAACATTTAGCATATTGTAGAATGTGCTAATGTGCCGCAGGGGGGGATTCCCCAGTTTCCACATCACTCTATCTCTCTTTCTTCTCTCTCCTATACACCAGTAGACTATCCGAGCCTCACAACTATTTCAATTAGAGCGAGCCGACACAGGCAATGGAACCACAGCAATCACTGACTAGGCCGCCGACTACCAAGCCATCATCACATCCATTACGACCCCCTAGCAGGGATCACAAAAGCCGCTAATTGCAGTAGGCATGTGGTCGCGCAGTAGCTGCGCGACCCATGTCTCTAGCATCCCTATCTGGGACTGTGTCTCTGATGGTGGGCGCAAGCCACAATGCGAAACGCCAGGCCAATAGACTTCTTGTTCCAGCGATCGCATCTTCTCCTGCCAAATCACTACTCCCTCCTCATCTACCAATCAACCGTCCGAGTCTGGCAACGAGCTGACGGTGATATTAAATGCAGTGGCTGACGCGGCTTGAAGGCCCATGTCTAGATGTGGTACTACACCATCTATATGTAGGAAATTAGGTACGGACTAACACGAACTCCGCGCAGCCAAATTAACGCGTGCAGTGAGGAAACCTGGTCCAGTGCAACCCACGGTTGGTGTCATTATAAATGACTAAAAGTTGACTAAAAGGTTACGCAAGTAGGAAGAACGTAGAATTTTATAACCCAAAAACAAACTGCATGTGGACGATGACGTACCATGCATTTACTAAGGAGGAAGAGACCACGCGTGTACTCGGAACTGTGAAGTTGCGCAAATTCTGAGCCCATTGCCAAGAGTTCGCATGCAGAATTGACATCTCGATCGGCCATGTGGGCTTGCTAGAAAACAAAAAAGATGTTTGAAAACATTTTTAAGCAAAACTATTTGCAGACAAAAGTCTTAATTATGCACACTTCAATTACTCGACTTTCACGCAAGGAAACTGTGAATGCACTGATGATAAGGACTTCTTAGGTGATATGTGAATGAGCTGAAAGGCTAAAAACGTACCGCGCGTTTCAGAAGCAGTCGACAATTCCAGTAAGGGTTACTGTTTGAAAGTCGCATGGCATCGTTAAGAATGCACGTCGCCTCATAACGTTTTCCCTGGAACAAAGCATTATGTAAACAGAAACGTGCACATACCTTTCGTTCGTAGAAGTCGGCTAGCAGATCAGCAGCTTCAAATTTTATCACATCATCCGGCGCTCGTAAGTGTGCTCCCAAAATACGAGCCTTTTCCAGGTGAAATTTGATCTGCTCTTCATTTTTGCTATGCAAAAACAACACTTTCCCCAACTGCAGGTGGGTTCTCGCTTCGTAGTTGACAGGCAACTTAAAGGACAGGATCGACTTTAGGCAATGAATGACTAGACGAATGTTCGGTGGGTTAGTTGTGCGAAAGTACTCCGCCAAGCCGAGCAAGGATGCATAGCACTCATGAATTTGAGCAGGGGACAGTTGGTTTTCAGCAGCAGCACCGGCAGCAGCGGCGGCTGGCGCGCTGACTATCGTGACTCCGGTGGGTGAGATGCGTGTTCGCATTATCAGCGGCTGTGTGGCGGCGGTCGTGGAAGTAGTTGACTCGGGGCCACTGAAACGCGGGCGCTGTATAGTGACTGGTGGAATGGGAGCAGGTGTGGGTGTCGCATTGCTTACCGGGAAACTTCCGCCAGGATTCATTTCTCCGGTCTTCTAGACTAAAATTTCGAAAGGTGCACGAGCATAACTTAAAGAAAACCCGGCAGCCTCAAAAATGCTACTTGTCAGTATTAAGTAGATATAGAAGTGGGTTGCAAATTTGCGGGAAACCCCACAAAAAATTCGGCAAGAATGACAAAAGAGGCCGCAAAAATCCCATCGACTTATAATAAAAAAATACTTTTGAATGTTAAATTTTTTTATGAAATTCTACCAATAGGAGGACGAATTTTCATTTCCGTTAAATTTCGCCTACATAAGATCGAATTTCCCTCGATTAGCATCCATTGTCTACACAATAGAGGTTTATGTTGATTGAACTTAATTCGATTTAGAATATTAAAACAAACATTATATTATTTAATTTAATAGTTTTTGATCAATTCCGTAACTAGCTAATAAGTAAATGTTTGACCACAAAATACTTGAAGCATTTGGGCGAGGGGAATAGATATCTAGTGGGCCCTACAAATCATTTTTGCCAAAAGTTACTTGCCAGTATTAAATAGATGAATAAGTGCGACATTACTCAAAGAATTAAAGTAACAGTCAAGATGACTAAGTACTGTGCACACTAAACCTTAAAAATACTGGTATCATTGTGGCAGCAAAGTTCTTCCAGCGCTAGCTTAACTTCAGACATACAAATCAGAAAACGTTCAGTGGTTGGGAGAGTTAATAAGGCTGATTCATTGTTGCTCTCTTGTACGAAAAAAATATAGGATGCAAGAGAATAGTCAAATGTAAAGTGTGTGCAAGAGAAACAAAGAAGAACGCAGGCTGAGAGTCGGAAGAAGAGGCTTATTCTTCCAAGTTTTTGAACAGGAGGACATCGTCAGCGATAAAAGTAACAGGAGAACACACAAAAAAAGGAGGCATTAGACAATCAATAATAAGTGACGCGGGCCTGTAGGTGACTGCGCAGAGCTCTGTATGTTAACGATAGATCGATACATCACTTGACCGAGTTCCCATCTGAGGCCCTAGTGTCAGTCAATTCTCAGTTTGTCTTGCTTCTGATATGGGCAATTGTCTCAGATGCTGCGAAGTTGAACTCGTGACCCGTTCCGGAAGTTTGGGCAGCCACTTGCGATAATTCGTCAATTCCGTCATACAGATAGCCTATTTTCGTGTGTGCGCAATCTGAGCATGCGTTTAGTCGGACCTATTTAGCTATAATGACAGTTTAAGCCTGGAAAGCAATACACCACCCAGACCGTTCCTCCGAACTCAATCAGTCCTTGATATTGAATTGTTCCTGCAGGAGTTACCAATTGGAAATTCAGATACAGCCGCATCTCGAAGCTGCCGAAGCTCCAGCTTCCTTGAACATGACCTGATGGCATTTGCGAGGGGGAAATTTTCGTTATTTCCGATCATTTTGACCAGAAATTAGCCCTAGTACAACTTCCGACAGGCCTTAGAAGCTTTTGTTAACCCTGACACTAAATTACTCAGGGTTCATACCCAGAAATCATACTAGGGAAGAAGTGTACGATATTGTGCTGGCCGACGGGCTTTTCCTCTCCCTCAAGCCATCTTAGATTTTCAAAGGCGCAACATTTTTAGCGAATTCATTGACACTAAACAATTAAATATAGTGGTCAATAATTCAAAGAACACGCAAATATTGGCTAAACACTTTGGGCACATTTTGTGGATGTCCTTACAATTTTAGATGTAAATATAATAGATGCGGCTTTGTAACGGTTCCCCCGAGTTACTCGTGCAGCCATTGATAGCATCATACCTTTCAACTGTAACTTGCTAATTTTTTGGCCGCTGCATAAGGCCTTCTGCTCAAAGTGAAACACAACCGATGATTAAACGCTGCCTGGTTACTCCGGAGGTATACGTCGTATGACCAACCACAGACTGTGAGCATTCTGTAATAATAATTTAGTGTGACGAAGAGAGAAGAAAGCATTAAGTACATAAGGAATAGCCTGAAGTCACACCAGGGACTAAAATAAAGAAAAAAAACCGATGGCATTTACTTTGTGAGAAGCATAGGTCACCAATCCAACACAAGGTAAGGATAGCTTGTTTGGAAAGGCAAGAATCAGTCGTTTGCTTACCTCATTGACAATTATGGGGTGTTTTTAAAAAACAAACACAACAAAGTGGAAACAGTGAAAAGCACCCAGGCACTCATCACTTAATGGAAACGGAAACTTCATACAAAAAGTTTTTGAAAATCAAACAAGGAGTGGCAAAATTCATGCGGTATATTCCTTGGTATTAGTAAAATTTAGACATTCCAGACCTTCCTTGTAGCCGGTGATAAGGATAATTACATTTCAGAAGAAGAAGATGCCATCACTGGAACAAGAGTTCTATTTTCTTGGCGTTTCGAATGTCGTCGGGAATCCTTTATCATAGGTGATGGTAGCATAGTCATAGTCATGCGCAGATTACATTTATAAGCAACCAGACTCGATGAGGTCCTTAAAATGATGTCTACTATGCATCTATAAAAGATAAGACACCAACAGAGAAGCAAAAAAGATAATACATCCGAATGTCCATGAGCGATGCAGATTTTAAAAATAAAAACCATCAATAGTTAAGCTAATGTAATGATCATCACTGACCAGCCTATCACTTATGTTGAGTCGTTTAATAACTAGGCTGCTGCACCAATAAAGGTTGGGTATCAACGATAATGCTCTCTCCTTAAGAGGTATGGTTGATCATATATTATTGTATTACTGTATGTATTTCTT
>JAYGXS010000716.1:3855-20771 GCA_036362985.1 Ligula intestinalis
GCTCTATTTTTTCCGAGACTAGCAGTCCATGTTTGACGTAAGTTATAGTTCCTCCTCCTTGGCGCCCTCTTCTATCTCTCCGGAACAGATTAAAGTCAGGTAGTGCCACTTCGCGGTCATCCACGTTTTCAGACAGCCAGGTTTCTGTCAGAGAGATAATGTCGGGAGAAAGATCATATATCTGCACTTTCAGTTCATCTAACTTAAACAACAGACTCTGTGCATTGGTGTAGAAGAATTTAAGTGACATATTTTTGGCGAATTTTGTCTCGGTGGAATTTGAACTTCGTTTGAAATCGGCTGTGTAAACCACGCTCAGGCCATTGTTCGAAGTATTATCGGTTGGTTCAAGAACCTCATATTCCTGTGAATAATCTTCCCGTTCGAGATTTCCCGGCTGGTCTCGCCATTTTTTCTTCTCGAAAGTAATTCTGCCGCAAGTTTCCGACGTTTGAGCCGTTCCGCTAGAGAGTACTCCGGCTGAAAGAAAAACTTCCTTGTGTGACTGGCGAAGGCTGGTCTTTTTTGATAAGATCAGTTTAACGTGTTCGTCATTTTGCATCACAATTTGTGGAGGTCGTGGTCTCGACGTACCTGTGGCCTCATCAGGTTTTTTTCCGATCCGAAATGATTTCAGAACTAGAAATTCCAAACTTGACTCGAACAGATCGTTTAGAACACGGTTGAAGGATGCCATATCCTCCGCGTTATGGTCTGAACTGACTGAAGTACATTCTTCTAGGCCCCGGACAATAATACAGTGCTGTCGTCCCTGTGGGTGTTGGAAGACTTCGTCGACAGTTTTTGTCATATTAGCCTCTGTGTGACTCGAGCTCGGGAGGGCCGATGTAGATGGTTCTCCAGCATGGGCCTCATTTCTGTTGCTATGTGTATTCGGGAAGCCAAACCCTTCGTTGTTGCATGTCATTTCGGTGTTGGACACGGTCTCTTAGTTGGCCTCAGAATCCTTGTCTGCGATCTGGGAGCTTGGGCTGGCAGTGGGCCTCGAGCTCGGACTGGCTGGAGTCAATATTACGCCAGTGTTGACTTTTCT
Source organism: Ligula intestinalis (assembly GCA_036362985.1). Lineage (NCBI taxonomy): Eukaryota > Metazoa > Platyhelminthes > Cestoda > Diphyllobothriidea > Diphyllobothriidae > Ligula > Ligula intestinalis. The sequence continues at coordinate 4,910 of JAYGXS010000716.1, forward strand.
GCTGTCGCTAGGGGTGCTCGCGAGGTCAGGCACGGCAGCTTTAGGCACCTTCACGCTAGGTGTTGGCACTGTCTTGCAATTTGTTATGAGAGCCTTAGGTTTTGGTGGTGGCCCAGCCGTCCCTTTGTTGTCCACAGCGGGGGTGTTCAAATTAGCCTCCACTGTGGCTGCATGGTCAACTATGGGGGCCTGTACTTTAGGTAAAGGTACACTCGTAGGTTTCTGAGGATTTCTACACGTAAGCTCGGCAGCTGTCAGGTTTTCTGTTGACACGTGGGTCTGCTGGATAAAATCTCTCATGCCTTTCATTTCTTTCTCGAGTTTTTCCTTTAAAACGAGTGTCTGCAGCATAAACTCCTGCATATTTTTTACCACGTTGACAAGTTTATCAAACTTTGAGGCTATCACATTTCACGCGTAAATGCCGACTGAAAGAAGCTAGATAAAACTGAGGGTTTCCTTTGTTCACCCGTATTTGGCACCTCGTTTTTGGACAGCAGCGCTGCAATCGGGTCCAAGTTTCTTTGGTTCCTGCGTATGTAGACGCATAAGATCTTGGGGTGCTCTACAATATTCTGCAGTATGGTAAGCCCACAGTTCCTACGGGATCTATTTGCCTCCGGCTTACAGACACCCCGTTACCGTTTATATTCCTGCCAGAGCGCGATACACCCCGTCATTCGAAAACTTTTCCTCCTCTTATTTCTTCTTTGTTGTTCTTCTTTGTTTGTTCTTTTTTTGGAGATCAATTTCATGTTTGGCAGACACCATAAGCTGACGGAACACGTAGGCGAGCACATATCCGCCGTTTGAATTTAAAAGATTTGAGTGGCAGATTTGAGCGCTGGACAATTATATGTTAGACTTCGTGCTCGCAGATGGAATTCAGAAAAAGTAATTACAAAGCCAAATACCTATCGCAGTTACACCCTAGAACCCGTGATCTTCAGACCATGGTTCCTTAGGAAATAAGAAGTCGGTAAAAATCATAATACTAAAAATAGTTTATTATGTTTACAGAGGAATTGAGAATAAGCAGGGAGAAGTTTGACTTCGGAGCTCACGAACAGCTAGGAGGCTAGCCGGATCCTTAGTGCGGGCTTTGCAGCAGGCATCCCAGTGGCCATCGAGAGCGCTCCTTGTCAGTGTCGGCCTTGAATGTTTTTGGCCAGACAGACTGCATCAGTTTACACACGCAGGCGTGTTATTTGTTGCCGAACCAGGTGCCAGCTTTGCGGCATCTGTGATTGGCTGTTCCCAGAACTCGAAATCAGCGGCGGTGAGCTTTGACAAAATTCATTTCGACGCAAGCTAGTCATGATAGACCCTCCAATCAGAAAATCCGCATTAAGATGCTTTTTTTCGACAAGCCTGGCCTACGTAGGGTTGACGGCAGGGGAGGAAGCAAGAAATGTGGTCCTGATAGTTTGACTGTCGGTTACGACGCGGTCAGCACTTGCTCGACAGCAGAATGGAAGCGGGCGCAGTGACTTGTTCGTGAATAAGATTATGGTGGTGGTGAGGTTAGACTTGCGCTGCAACCATCACACTCACGCTCTCTTTCTCTCCTTTCCCCACCTGGTCCGAGTCAGGAAGACCGGAAGCGGGATCAGGCACCGGCGACTGGCATGGCTTGAGACGCCTCGGAGCCAAAGGAGAGCGTGTGCCATGGAAGCCACATTAGGAGAGCACGATCTCAGCCTGGCTGTTAGGGCACTGATCAGCCACTCCACACAACTACACACACTGGGCTGACTGCGAGGTCTAAAGGTCATCGTCAATTGGCAAACTTGCAGGCCACGGTGCTTAGCGCCACCTGATAGCTTCAGGCTCGAGTCACACATGCAGCAGAGTAGCCATCCGGAGAATGAGTCGAGGATCTTAACTCCCGCTCATAGGAATGGTACCGGTTCCAGCAGTGTGTTGTGTGGTATCTGGCGTGACCATATGGGATGCAGCTGCTAATGATGAGAGATGTGGTTTCTCCGGCGGTGTTCTAACGCAGCTGGTCGTGGGTGCGCATGTGCCTAGTAGGTCCACGTGATGTGTAAATGTGCTTGGACGGTTGCGGCCGGTGTGTGTTGAAGCTCCTGGCACTGGTTCACCGGTTTCTGTGAGTTGGACTCACCTACTCCAACCCGGTCCAGCCAATCATTTCCCTTTGGCTTCTGCATGCATGACCACGCTTTAGACGCTCTGATGGCTCTAGAACTTTCACACTTCGGACGCGGCCCTCTGAGCTGCGGACGCGCGCTCGTCCGACGGTCCACTTCACACAGTCTCTAGTTTCCAGTAACTTTGTGCAGGATATACTATCTCTCCCATCTGGCGTCTCATTTCTTCTCTTCTTACCCACGGAACCATGCCTAAATATTGCAGAGGCAAATAGTTTAGATAATAACTTAAGCCACTGCAATAGCAACACCGTTTACTTTCTCGTGAAGGAATCGACCAGAAAAGCTACCCAAAACAATTTCTGGGTCACATGTTTTTTTCCCAACACACTACGGCTCATTGGCATAGCCCAGATAGTAGAACCCAAGCATCACACAAAGACAGCGGGGTTTGTGGGGTCCTTCAACTTGCCCACTTCGGCGTATTTATAAGGTTTCCGTCTTTCTATAATACTCCTGGCGTATAGTGTGTGCCTGGGCATTCTGGCAGCCGCTCGACTGCGGCCACTGTCCACGCTGTGTGGGCGGTCGTCTCGTTTGTTCGACGCACGGTGTGGGCGGCTTGACTGTGCGGGCATGACTCAACGGGCCTGTTCTTTCCGCTGATTGCCGAGAGTGCATAGGGATCCCGCCTCTGTAACACACATATATTGCTAACTAGTGGTCAATACATGGAAAAACACCACTAACAGAAACAACCCTTTCCATCTCCATCTCCTAACTGTACACTTCGAGTTGCTCGGGCTCGAAATGTGCCTCAAAATGCTGACGGCACAGCCAGACTGTCTTAAAACCGTGATCATACTTCTTACACCACAGAGACACCAGACAAGAGGGCCTACTCCCACAAACAGCAACAGACGCTGTAGAACTAATCGGACGCGGCAGGCACATCGACCTTGCCAGAAAAAAGGCTACTTCCCGCGAAGCAATTCAAGACGGCATGCATAATAAGGAAATTTCTATGGCCAGTTCAGTCCACATATGCAAACGGCAAATGGCGTGGCAATGGCGAGCTGGCATTCGTACCGCTGCCTACGCCCCCCTTTCTGGTTGTGCAAAATACGCGTGCGCCTCAGACAGGTTGTTGCAGGGATAATGACCCGCGAGTGGATTCCTTTCAAGTTTGAGTAGACTTGCGAGGCATCCACCCTGCCCTCTCTTCCCCTCAGATCGGGTAGTGCACATGTTGTGGGCCTCGGGAGGGGTGATTAGTCACTCTGATGGAAGGGCAGTAGCAAGTTGCAGCGGGTGGTCGCTGTCAGTTACCGGGTGCGTACTTGACCTTTGTGGTAACTGAAATCGGTGCAGTGCAGTGCTGCTTCAGTTGAGCAATTATTGTCCTCAAATCGATGACCGTGGACGTCAGCACACTCAAAAGACGGAATCCGTATTTGCGAGCGAGCGATCAACCTCCCAGTCTCATTAGGCAGCGTTTTGCTTTGAAATGAAGTCACTTTGGTAGGAGGCCATAAGTAAAACAGCGAACAGTGAATTCTGCTGTCCTCCAATTTTTTCGCCTCTCGCTCTGCGTGAATTTGTGGGAGCCTGCCGCTGTTGACTCACGCTGTCTACCTTTGTTCGGCGCGTACACGGCAACCGCTGCCAGAAGCCGTACGCTCCCCCCTCTCGCCGCAGCAAGCCTTGCACAAGCGCCAGCCAATCGATGACCGCCTATCCACCTGGTCGGCTGTGCCGTCACACTAAGCCACACAACAAGCAAGGCGCACTCACTCGGCCTTTCGCCCAGGGCCGGTTAGAATAAGCTTTTGAAGCCCAAAAATAGGTTGCCTAACAGAGGTAGTATGTGTAGTGCCGCTGCTGTCTGATGCCCTCCTCAACCGTGACGCCACAGATGAGGTCTCTCAGAGCAAGGACCTCGCGCGAAGGCAGTTTTCGACGTGCCTCTGAACAGGCTCAAACGTGCCCACCTTGCCTAACGTCCTGGTCTCAATCCACAGCGGCTTGACCTCAATCCATCCAAAGATATTCCCGCGTTAGCAGACTAGCCTCATTTAGTATGTTGGCCTCAGTCCATGTGGGAAAAAATATAGTGTTGTATCTGCGTCGCAGACGTCTGGCGGGGCCCTAAGCAGAGCGGGACAGATAAGTTCTGTCGGGTAAACGTTCATCATTGAGTGTCAATATTACTCTACCTAACCCGAAAAGACAACGAGCTCGTGGCTCAATGGTTAGCGCGTTTGATTCTGATCAAAGAGGTCCCGAATTCGAGGCTCGGGTGAGACGCCATTTGGGTCTGAGCATGACTGACTGACGACGGATAATAAACCAGAAATGGCCATTTCAGTCCCCTTGTCGTTGCCGGTAATGCTATCGGCCTCGTGCAGTCAGACCTAGAGGTCGCTGCTCACATGAACGCGTGGGGGGAGGACGTAGAGTCATATGATTGCCTGACCGGAACCTTGGTCCTTGAATCGGTCGGGTGTAAGTGACGCGTCGTCGGCCCAAAACACGTGCAGGCGGTGCACACGTCGCATGCAGGAACGTGATAAACAAAAACGCACAAGAACATGCAACAGCATTCTACTTCAGTGCGGACTGCGTGCGCCCAATGAGCTAGCATGCATTGATCATGATGGTGTCCGTTTTGAGGCCAGCCTGCTGCCTCCAAAAAGCCCCCCCCGGCCTACTCTACGTCCAACACATAGACGAAACGTACATGAGACAGAGGTAACAATCTGTAGCACCCGAATACACTTTCTGAAGCTTCGGTTAGGTTTGCGTGGGAGCACAAACGCGATGCTTAGTTAGGCAGAAGAGACAATGAACGTAACAGTAGACCACAGACGTCTCCGTAACCAACAGCTATGTCAGAGGTCCGGAACCTTTTTTGATTCAGAGAGCCAAGAAAGCAAGTACGGCATGGCGAGTGCTGCAAGCAACTATCCGCAATTTGAAAAAGAACGGTAATCACTCGCAAACCAAAATCGAGTAGGGTTGCAATTTCAGTTATTTTCAGTCACTCTAGGATGTCGACTCTGTGATAAACTCCTTCCTGACCACTGCGAAAAAATCGATTCTGTGAAAAATGGCTGCCTAAATAGCATGCATTTTATCATTGATTTTGACTGCCTTGAACGATTAAAGTATATTTTATCTAAGACATGCACGAAAAAAAATCTCCCTTGTACTTATTTGATGGCAACTTATGCCTTCTTTAAATTTTATTCTTAAAGGAAGGGTTTCCTTCGGTTTTAAAAAAGTTTCCAAATTGCCTCATGATTTGAAACCTACCGACTGCTAGAACTGAATTCGAGTTTTACAAACGGAATGCTGTTTTAATCCTTTTTAGGGAAAAATGCGTTGTTGCCTATGTTTTGAGGAAGGGGTTGCATAGCCCTCATAGAATTTTGCAATAGACCTGGATCATGCTGTGCATATCAGGGACAGCATTAATAAATTGGCGGATACGATGTATTATGAATGAACACCACACAATCGTAAAAAACTCAAAATTAGAAAAAAAATTTGGCAAACGCACATCCATTTTAAACGGAAGGAGATAAACATCAACAGTCATTGTACGAAGGTAGCCTCGGTGACATTACTTTCTTGTTTCTGGAAAAGCCTGACCCCTTTTGCGTGAACCAGGTGTGTGTATGTGTTGCACGCGAAGACAGCATGTTTTGTCCTGTCAGTCGGGTTCGGCTGGGTGAGAGTGCGTCTTCAAGTCACCGTCCCTCTGGACATCACTCCGTTTGGGACACATCGCAGGACGTCGGTAAGGCCAAACAGACTTTCCTTCTGGTATATGCTTATTCTGATCCGGGACTTGCATTTGCACTCACAGGAAGGAGCTATGTGGGCGAGGTTATTTTCTTGTCAGCGATAGTTACCGCTTTTACTAGGGAGGGAGGGGGGGTCTTCACGAGATAAGCGATCAGCACCTTTCGTAGAGGCTTACTTTGCCATGTACTGAAACGGCATTCCAGCAAATCTGCGCTTCTTTCGCGGTTATCATGCTTAAATGCTGCCGTTCCTTAACATGCACTTGAGTCCGAATCGGATTTCATCTATAAGCTCAACGAAGCACATATATTATGTGGACTTCGTAGTTATTGGTAAAAAAATATTGCCTATTAGCCTTCTGGGGTATTGAACAAAATTCGGAAATTTGTTTATGATTAAGGAGAATGGCTTAATTGAGGACTGTAATTTTGCAGCCAGGATGCAGGCTTTTTAATAGACGTCTTTTCGGCCGCATACGAAAACCACACCCAGTAAAAACTGACCACTCATATAGTTAACACTTTTTTAAATTGATTATAAATGCATTTGTTCAAAATTTGGTCCTCCAGTAGCACAATCAACAGGGCTATAGAAGTGAACCTTGCCTACCAGGCGCTCTGCACGAGGCTCGGATCAACTCGGCCAGGGCCAGTAGGACAAACGAACACGCAGAACCGAGAGCCTACGCTCACGGAAAATAGGGGCGGAGGTCGGAGGTCATGCGGCCAATATCAAACAGTCTCATCCTCGAACCCCGCGAAGCGAAGAAGAACTCAAGCGAACAGCACCGAGTGATCAGTCCGCCAGTTGACGTGGCAAGGCCAGCAAGCATACTGACTTGCCTACAACAACGCCGACCGCAGAGGAGACGAAGGTCACGCAAGCCTGCCGGCAGCCAACCTCCGGGAGACCAAATGTATTCGGCGACGAACCGGCAGATCAAAATTCGCGCCTCCAGCATGGATATAATACGAGGCAGACGACAAGGCTGATTTACTCAAGACCACTAGACTACGACTACAACATTCTGAAGATGGATGCGAGAAGTTTTACGAAAAGTCAGTTCAAATATACTTTGGTCCACAATCCCGCCCCCTCTTCTTCTTCTTCTTCTTCTTCTTTGGGAGACGATAAGCACAATAATTTACAATATATTATTTTAGAAAAAGTAAGCCAGCATATTATCCCTTGTAACCACTGGGTAGCAAGACACGTCTTCTTCAAAATTTATACGGGACAGAAAGGTATATTTGGATTTTTACAATAGTTTTTTTGATTCCCGAACATGTTTGACCCGATGTGTTGCTGCTTTTGCGTTTAGGGTCCGGTTCCCTCGGAGAGAGGAGAAGACGGTGGAAAGGCCACAATGTTAGAAGCATTGTATTGTGTACACAAGAGTAAGGAGAAAGTGGCCAATAGGTCTAGTGGGGCGTTCGACCGAAAGGCCCGTGTGAGAGGGCGCCGGCGTGGCAACCGCCCCGCGCGAGGGCCGAATCCAAAGCGTCGTCTCCCGGCACTAATTCGGAGTTGCCGCCGAATTCTACCTCTCAGCTATCTGATGGTGATTGGTTGAACTTCGCGAGCAGGGCGCAGTGTTGGTTCAGACGAGAAAGGTGGATTCGTAAGTTGCTGAGGCCACTGAGCGGGAGACGGACCGGGTGCCGGCCGTTAGCGCCTGACTACAAGCGGCAGTAGTCTCGCCGGCAATAGGCGCCATGCGTCAGATCTTGGGCTCCAAGTGGTTGCTAGGGCCACTACAGACACTAGCGAAGACAAGATTGGTGTTGACTTCGTCCAGTCAGGCTTGAGAGTGCCTGTGAATATATGGGTTCAGTTCAGTTTTATTAGGGAAATATATAGGTCAATACCTTTAAACTCCCTCTTTGTACATAGCTATCACGCAGAGCATGTGGCGTTGCCAGGAATGGAACTGCGGTAGGGGGGCAGACAGTAAAAAAACTCCTAAGGCATCATTTATAAGTTTAGTTTTGAATGCTATTTGTGGGATTTTAAGGAGAAAAACTGTCGCCTGTGGAGGGGGGATAAAGGGAACATGTAAATCGGATGTCCTGCTGCTGAAAGTGTTTGGATCATGTCAGGAGGAGGCCATCGCGATTGTTCAATATCCTTATGGTCACACGGGGAGATGACTGCGGTAGTCACAGTGTCGGAGATGCGCCCATCGTTGCCCATGCGAACCAGAGGATGAAACTTGCAATCAGTTATTCTAAAAAACATATTACTGATAAGTAGAAAGCCATATGTTTTTTAACAAAAAGTTAGACTGCAATATACTTAGCTCGCTTCATTACAGATAATGTCTTTTTCTATGCTGATCCAACTGCATCTTAAACGTGTCCACAGATGGGGACATGACAATGTATGCGGGAAGAGCATTTCATGCCTGGATAACCCTCTTAGAGAAGAATAATTTTCGTGTGTTCAATCTTACCCCAGTCACACGTAGCTTGAGAGGGTGTCCGCACAATCTAGTAGTAGTGGCCAGCTCAAAGAAATCGTTGGAGGCTAGGCAACAATTTTGATCCCGCAGCATGCGAAATGCCTGTATCAGGTCACCGCGCAGCTGTCTGTAATCCAGAGGAAATAAGTCAAGATTGGTCATTCATGTATCGTAAGGAAGGTACGCTTAGCCTCGCACTAACTTAGTTGCCCATCGTTGTACCCTTTCACGGTTTTTTTGTCTTTGACTGTCCAAGGTTTCCAGGCTTGAATGGCAAATTCCAGTTGGGGTCGCACAAACGCGCCGAAGACCTTGCCAAAGATGACCGTTGTGACAGCTGCTTTTGTCAAGCGAGTTCAAGAGGTGTGTGATTGGTGTGTTGCATTGCCCGATGGGGTGCCGCTTATACTGGCCCTGGCTGCATCGAGTGACAGGTGGTGTGTTCAAGTTACTCTACGGCAGCCGAGAATGTTTTTACACGCGTGTGTGCGCGCGCGTTGACGTTGGTCAAGGGTATTCAGGTGGGCGAACCGGAAACAGCTGTCTGTGAAGTTGCAGGATATTTGGGCAGTGGGCATTAAGCTAAGAAGCCGGAGCTGTAAGTTTCCAAGCCGTGAGTCTGCTCAGAGCGCTACAATTATCGCGTCCAGTTTCGTACAGGAAGAAGAGGGCTAAGGCCAGTAGGAGTTGTTTATTGTGTACAGGAACTCAGTGGTGATCTGAAGCTCTGATGCGCGGTAGACCCCGGGCCCTGCGCGCGCATCTGTCTGTGAGCGTGTTGTGGGCGTGAATGCGTAAAGGTCATGTGGGAGTGAGTCACTGGCCGCTTGCTCAACTGCTTGACCAATAGCAGTCTACTGCCATTGTGATTGGCTGTTCAGAAGCAGATAGAGGAGCGTGGTCACGCGAAACTTCGTGGGTTTGACGCCGGTGCTACATCCGCTAGGATTTTAAATGGATATAAACTTGCATTACCATATGTTGCCCTTTCTCCCCCTTTCACCCAATCCGGGCCCGAACCAAGTGAAAAAAAACGAAGTTGGGAGAGGGCACAGTTGAATGTCACGGCCGCAGACGCCTCTGAGCGTTTCACCACACCTGGCTCTGCTCGCACGGAGTAGGATTGTCAAAGAGGCCACAGAAAGAAGGAGCCACTGCCACCTGACTCTCAGTCCGCCAGTCGACAACTTCACACAAGCACATACTGGATTGATCGCGCGGTACACTGGCGTCTTGTTAACTAGAAGGATATGCTTACGTATTTCAATTCTAGATGTGAGGACATAAACTTGAAGTCTACTTTGAGAAGACCTACGCGTGTGTGTGGCTAATATGCAACCAAATGCGCACTTCTCTTTTTCCCAATGGCTCCAAAATCAACTTGTGTAACTTGAAGAGTTGTTCAATAGCGGCTTGTGCTCTATGAAGGCCTAGTTAGAGTATGCTTTGGGGAATCCAAATCCGACTCGCAAGCCCGGTCAGATCAGTCGGTTGCGGAGCTTTATCCTGATAAGGCTACGTCGATGCCTCCTGCTCTAACCAACCTGCCAAGAAAAAATAACTCATTTTCAAAACGTCAGAATGTCTTTCTGTGGGCAACCTAGGCGTGTTCTGCTGGTTGAGTGCCAATTTGGAAGCCAAAATGTTGATAAGCATCCTCACATTTATCGTGCCGGTAGTTGCCAAAATGCCTGCACAAAACAAAGGAGGGATCGCTTCCGCAAGAAGGCTGTGTGTTTTGCTGAGCCAAATACCAGAATAGTGGCGTGTTGCTATCGTGACGTTAACCAGTTTGTTCTGGACTGCCAAGGAAGGCCACGATCGCATGGGGTTAAATAAGGTAAACCCTAGGAACTGTGATGTTCAGGCCTAGCTGCTAAGTAGACGCCATGGGAGGCCAGAGTGGAAGGAACAGCTTATTCTGTACAGAAGGAATGGGAACCAGGCAGGAGAAATTGGACGGTCAGGCGAGCAAGCAACCCCCAGCCACAGCGCGAACTTGGGGAACTGCATAACTCGTCGGATTTACGCTTTTAAAATGCCACTTATAACCATCCACCTTGTTGGTTCTCCAAGGCCCGCTACCCCACAGTTACATGAGTCTGTTCCCACCCGATGATCTTCAATCACTTGACGGACAGTCGCTCGCAAGCGCGTGCCTATCCAGTCACGCTTTCTCAAGGGCCACTTAACGAAACAGTCGAAATAATTCGGCAACTAACGGGCATTCCACCGAAGCAGGGCAATCCTCCCACAGTTGACCTTGGCTTCTCCAGTCGCGTATACAGGTGCGCACATACCCGCGCCTACAAGCGCATCTAAGGACAATTCCAGCGTGCCCCTTCAACAGACGCAGCTTGTGCCTCAATATGCGACAGTCCCAGAACATCTATCCCGCGGCCCCATCCTTCTGTAATACAGGACGGGGAGTAAATAACAGTATACAAAATATGCCCAATACAAATGAAAATATAAATAAATAAATTTTGCAAAAGTAGTAAAAATAGAAAGAATTATTTAAATAATGTATTGTTTGTCAACCAAGAAGCGTGCCATAATTAAAATGTGCAATTATGCGCAGCTTGTAAAATTCAAGCAGTAAAAAAGCACTAACTTAAACTAAAATAACTAAACAAAATGTAAACTAAACTCGCTTAACTAAAAATAATCTAAAACTAAACTAAAAATAGTAATTAAAATAATGAACTGAAAACTGTACTTAAATATAAAAAAGTTAAATGTGCGAAAATTTTCATTGAAAAGTTCAGAAGATGAATTGGCGAACATACGTTTTGTCTTCGATAAATTCTCATCAGGCCTTTACACTTCTACGGTAATTCAGTAAATAAACTATGTGCCATCAGACCTGGCGGCAGGTGTATATTTCACAGGGGTTTCAACGCAAATATACACATACAATTTCGGTCTACGCCTATAGACCTTAAATATACCGATCTATACCGCGATCAGAAATTAAGTTCTCAGGAGATTAAAAAGCTGAATCTAATGTTTGTCAACAAAAAGGCGCGCCATAATTAAAATGTGAAGTTATGCACGCATTGGAAAATTACAAAATAACTAAATAAAACTAAAAATAAATAACGTACAACTCGATTTTCCGAAGGTATTCTTTCCCTCCATCATATCATCTCGCAATACAACTAACATTACTTATCCAACCAAAAATTATTTTAAGTAGAATAAATTAAACTCGCTTAACTTAAAATAATCTTAAACTAAAATAAAAATTGTAAACACAATAATGAACTGAAAATCGTACTTAAATATAAAAAAAAGTTAAAGTTGTGAAAAGTCGCATTGAAAAATTTCAGAAGATAAATTGGCGCACATCCGTTTGTCTTCGATTAATTCTCGTCAGGTTTTTACATTTTACGGTAATTTAGTAAATAAACTATACGGGTTAGACGAAAAAACAATACGGTTGTCAGGGGAGGGAGAAGGAGGAGAATTGGGGCCACAATCTAATGAGCGTTAGGGGGAACTGGTAGTCGGCCGAGGTGATAAGCTGCTGGCTGTTGCATTAACGGCTTTTGCCCATTTAAACTGCGGCGCCGCGACGAAGTTCTTTTGGGCGCACAGGACTGGTCGGCGGACGCTTCTACCCTTGCCAACCCGCATACCTTTTTAAAGTTAATGTATGCTATATATACAGGGTGTCCCAAAAATGTTTGCAGATTCAAAATAGCTGTAGACTTGATGCTTAGCATAATTTCATCATTTTAAAAACGTAGCAATAATTACAAGTATCATTTTATTGTTTTTTTAATTGTACGTTCTCAAACTGACGTTCATTCACATTCATGTTCAGTGGCTTCCCTCTTTCTTAATTATTTAAAATAAAGTCAAAACGCAGTAAAAAAACAATAATATGCTACTCGTCAACATTTGTAACTTTTGGTAATAATGAAAATACAGGAAAAACGCAAAACTTACAATTATTTAAAATGTGTATGCATTTTTGGGACACTCTGTATATGCAGATAACTCTTTTGTGGTATTCTCTGACGATGGGTTCAAGCCAGAATCCGAAACGTCGGGTAAATAAACTTTCTGTTCCGTCGATCACATCCCCTATTTCTGATTTAATGCTACCCTGGCGAAACGAATACTCATCTGTAGAATAACGTCTGTCGAAGTTATTTTAGAGGCAGAGAGATATGGTAGATGTAAAAAGATGAAATGCTAACCGAACGTCCAAGGTGTGTTCCCGATTAGAAAATATTAAACTGGTATGATTTTTATAGTAATTGAGTATGCAGCATATTCCCAAGATAGTGCAGTCACATCAAGAGGCAAACTTTTGAAGGTACTTCCCTTCGAAAGTTAGCATTTTCTACACTCCGCAAAAATTACTACTTAAATAGTAGAAATGTTGCACGGTTAATGTTGATGCCCCTAAACGTCCCTCTTCGTGGCCGACGCCAGATGGCAATCGCATATCATCCCTCTCCCCCTCCGCACACCCTGGTAACAGTTGTTCACTTCGTGCACGTGACAGTGATTTGCACTCAGCGTACTAGATATCTAGCGAGTACTCACTATCTACCCTTCTTCTTCCACTCCCTTCAGTCCTAATTACCTCAACATGCCAACCAAATTTCAAACTTTCACGAGCCATACATGACTTCTTCCCAATAGAACTGATAAATGTACGATTTACCTTAGAAGGAATATATATATATATATATGACAATGATGTTATACCATACTTCCGCATAGATACTAGCTTAAAGCCCAGACACGTGTTTCGCCGATGTTTCTGCTACTGCATGATACAGCAACGAGGGGTTCGGCTCTTCAGTAGGCCCCCAACGTTCTCTATATATATATATATATATATGACTTGCTGTTTGTAAACTGTTAGTTCAAAATAATTTGGAATAAGACAAGAGTTTTTGATCCAAAAGATATTCATTCTTTGCAGTATCCAATTTTAGAATGAGCTAAATTGCTAGTAGACGAGACCAGTAAGGGCTTGATTGGATTGCAAATTATAAGTTCTGCAGCATAAAATGTCATTTCAATGGCATTAAGTAGCTGTCTCTTGATGGTATTTAAGATGTTGCCACCCTAAGGTTGTCTTTACGAATCGAGAATTTATCGCAACATTTTGGCATACTATGGACTACCAGATCCACTTTATGCTCACGTAGCATGCAAGTCCTAGCCCAACACCAAAAAAGTTTTTTTTTTCAAAAAAGGGGACCCAAGGGTGGCAAAAGGGGAAAAAAGTGAAATCTGACTGGTCCATGTGATTCATGTTTCAACATATGAGTCGCACACGTAAGCATGTGCTGCCCGATACCACTCTGTTCAGAGTTTACCGGAGTAGCAAGGAATGCAGTGAGTGCAGTAAAACACCCACTCTTCCTCAGCCAACCGTCATCGGGTTAAATCAAAAATAGTTTTATAGTGGGAGTCATGGCACAGCTGACTTTTTTTTCCTTCACTGCCAAGCGTCAGCAAACTCCATCATTTTCCACTTAAGGTCAGGTCAGGTTTTATTGAGGGAAATATAGGTAAATACCTTTGAACTCCCTATTGGTACAGTTTTTTCAATGCATTTGATCTGCAGAACATTTCAGAACAGTGGCGTTGCCAAAAATTTAAGGGCCGACAGTGAAAAAACTCCTTAGGCATTGTTCAGAAGTCTAGGGGTTTGAATGCCATTTGAGAGATTTAAGGAGAAAAACTGTCGCCTGGGGGAGGGGGGGGTGCAGAGTATAGTCGAAGCGGATGGCCTGTGCTAAGAGTGTTTGAAGCATTTCAGGGAGAGTCTATCGCGGTTTTCGCCATAATACCAAGGGTCCCACGAAAAGAAGGTTGCGGAGGTCACGCGAACCTCATCGAGTGTCGGCGATGCGCCCATCGTGCACCCTTGTTGGTTTAACGAGTCTGCCTGCTAATTGACAGAAGAAATATAATCGGTAGTTTTCTAACCAAACATATTACTGAAAATTAGCGAGTAGTATGTTTTTAATAATGTGATTATTCCACAATTTGCATTCGGCAACTGGCAGTTTATTTTCGGGGGCTCCGTGGTTATTTGTTCTAACTTAATAGTGTCGTAAACATGCCTACAGATGCGTCTGACGTGTGCTCAGATGGCGACATAACAATGTCCGCGGGCAGAGCATTCCAGGCCTGAATTGGAAAAAGTTTTACAAATCCGCGTAGCCTCGTCTCACAACGTTTGGTGGACTCGAAGCTTGCAATTCTTGTTATTCTTAACAAACATAGTACTGAAAATCAGTGAGTAATATGTTTATATACATATATTTATAATTTCATTCTCGCCATATCCAATTTTAGTGGGCATTTCGGGTATGAAAATCTAAATTTCTCTTGAATGCATCCACAGATGGGGACATAGCAATTTCCTCGGGGAGTGCATTCCAAGCTTCAACTACTCTATTACCAAAGAAGAACTTGCGTGTGTCTAGTCTGGCCCCTGTTATGCGTAGTTTGAAGAGATGCCCTCTTAAGTTCGTCGTTGTCGCTAACTCGAAGAAGTCGCCAGGTAGAAGACAGCAGTCCTGCCTGCGCATTATACGAAATGCTTTTATCAGATCGCCACGTAGCTGTCTGTAACTTAACGGAAATAGATCGAGATTAGCTAAACGTCTTTCGTAGGGTAAAAAGCTCTGACCGGTAACCAGTTTGGTCGCGCGCCTTTGGACCTTCTCGAGGGAATTTAGGTCTTTCGCGGTCCAGGGTTTCCATGCTTGCATTGCGAACTCCAACTTCGGCCGCACAAATGTTCCAAAGACCTTAGCAAAGCAGTCTTTATCGAAGGCACAGAAAGCCCTTTTGACAAGATAGAGGACGGACATCGCAGACTTGGCTACTTTTGCGCAGTGCAGCGAGGGCTTAAGAGACGTAGAGATCCATACTCCCAAATCTTTCTGCGCGTCGACTTCTTGCAGTTGGATGCCATTTAGGCTGTAAACCATGGGGTTCTGAGAGCTGGGTCGGCCAACTCGTAGGACACTGCATTTGTTCTCGTTAAACGGCAAAAGCCAGTCTTGAGACAAAGTTTAAAGACGGTTAAGGTTTAGCTGCAAATGTTTTTCGTCAGCTGAATTTCTGATGACGTTCCAAATCTTAATGTCATCGGCAAACATAGCCACATCGCAGTCCAGTTCATGGATGGAGTCATTGACGTATATAATGAACAGTATAGGGCCAAGGACAGAGCCTTGGGGGACACCGCTCTCGACTGCAACGTCTGCCGACTGCTGGTCACCAATATGGACAGTTTGAGAGCGACCAAGTAAGAAGCTTTGAATCCACTTCAGCAGATTTCCTCGAACACCTAGTTGGCTGAGTTTGTGCAGAAGTCGTTGATGTGGGACGCAATCAAAAGCCTTCTTGAAGTCGATGTAGATTACATGAAGCGGATTTCCTCCATCAACTGCCCGAGTCCAGCGTTCCAAACAATGGAGCAGGTTCGTCA
>JAYGXS010000717.1:8245-19794 GCA_036362985.1 Ligula intestinalis
AGGATGCGTTTGGTGTTCGTTGCCTTCCGATAGACCGTAGTTTTTATCCTCCACTCGGAAGTCCTCTGGACATGCACATCCAGGAAAGGCAACCGGTCGTTATCTTCCTCTTCCATCGTAAATTGGATGTCAGGGAATAATGAATTCAGTAAGGTCTTAAAGCTCTGAACGTCGTTCCTTTTGATTACGACAAAGGTGTCGTCGACGTATCTGGTCCAGAATTTCGGACAGTAAGCCCGGAAGGCTAGTCGTTCTAGCCTCTGCAGGACTGCCTCGGCAATAAGTCCCGACAGGGGGGAGCCCATCGGTGTTCCCTTCGTCTGTTCGTAAACCTGGTTGTTGAAGCTGAAGAAAGTTCTGAGGCACAATTCCAACAGCTCAGTGACGTGTTGTCGTTTAAGTTGCTGGTCTTCGTCCTCATACTTTTCGGCGAGTAGTTCATCAATAGTGCTTACAGCGAGGTCAGTTGGAATAGAGGTGAATAGAGACCACGTCAAAAGATACCATCATCTCGTCTGAATCTATTACTAGATGCCTTATGTTCAGCAGAAACTGTTCAGCCGACTTAACTGTAGATTTAGAATCCTCGGTCAGAAAGCGGAACCGCTTGTAGAGCCACTTCGATAGTTCAAACGTCGGAGTACCACGCAAGGAGACGATGGGGCGAAGGGGCACTCCAGGCTTATGCACTTTTGGCAGACCGTAGAAACGCGCCATCCCGGCGTCTGTGGCTTTCGCGGTCAGTGCTTCTCCTCTTTTGAGGGCCCCGGACTTCTTCAGCTTGTCAATCGCCCTGTTAACGCTGTTCACATGTTTCTTGAACTCTCCCGCTCCCGAAAGCTGGTAGGCGTTTTTGTCCTCCAACAGACCTTGTAGCTTCGCCGTGTACTCAGTCTTATCCATGACAACCGTCGAGCGTCCCTTGTCGGCTGGCAAGGTGACGATGTCCCTCATCTTTCGGATTCGCATAAGTTCTCGGACTTCTGCCTCGGAGATCGTCGTCAAAGGTTTGTACTGGAGGAGGAGAGTTGACACTTGCTGTCGCATGGCGTTCTTACTCTCTTCGTTTGCTTCACACTTCTGGAGCGCCGATTCGAAAGATGCGACAAAGTCTACGGGGCGAGCATTTCTCGTGTTGAACTTAGTGTCGTAGGATAAGACTGCCAAATGTTGTTGAGTGAGAGGACGTGATGAAAGGTTATGGATCAGGGCACCATCAGCAAGGGACTGATTTGTTGGGCCTATTCTGGCGAACTTCTGAAGCAGTTGGCTGTCGCGTAGCCGTCGGTGACTCTGTGCGGTATTGAGTATTGTGGCTTCTAGAGTTTTTAGCTCGTGCGCGCTAAACATCAACCGGCAAGTGGAGGAAAGCTGTTGTATTTCTCGTTCGTATTTATGGATCCGAGAATGGCAGTCTCGTATCAAGACCCTGATCATCTTCTTTTTGAATTCTGCCATTGTCCGTCGGCAGATTTCGGTCTTAACCGGCAGGCTGTAGCGGAGGCATTTCGGCAGGACATCCTCATCAAGGCAACGGTGCAGGAACTTCAGCTGGGCGTAGGTGGATGACTCCCGTTTGGCAAAAGTCTCCCATCTGCATGCTGATCGGAGGGCTGTGCGCCCATAATATGAATTAGCATAGGTAAAGATACGAGGTCCAGATAAATTATCCCGATCATCATCCCCCAAAGAAGACGAAGAAGAAAACAAGGCGCTGTCGTGGACCACACTGTAATTGTGCTGACGTTTCGGAAATACACTATTTTTCATCATCATATTGGTGGGTTGTGTGTTCCTACTTGCCGAGAGTTGAAATGCCGCGCAGACCATCTGGTGTTGTAGCGATGGCTGACGCACGAGCGCTGAACTTCATGCTGTCCGTGGATTGGCTGCGGCACCTCCATTGCGGGTGGCTGGCGCCCGTGTGTGTCATCTGTTGCCTGTGCGTTTGTCGTTAACGCGTCTACGTTAACCGGCCCGGTAGTGTGACCACCGCCCAACCTCCCCTCTGAGCCGGATGCGCGGATCAGCCCTCGTTCTGGGTCCGGTGTCCGTCGGTGGGTTGGTGAGTCATCCCGGTCGTGTGCGCGGCGAAGAGCCCTCTCTGCCCGTCCTTCTACATCCCCCGTCGCCTGTACGTCTGTTGTTGTCGTCATCAGGTCTGTGTGCGTATTGTGTACACTTGGCCGGCTACTGTCGGCTCTCCTTCCATACTCAGGTGGCTGGACTGGTTGGCATTCAAAGCGCGGACCCGGCTCACATGTTTGGGCTCGTCGGTGGACTGATGACTCATGTCGGACGTTTGAGTTTGGTGTCTATCAGATGGGTCATTAGCACTTCATCGAACCGCAGTTCATCAGCGCCTCGCCACCTGCCATTTGCTGTCACTGCTGATCGGGTCTATATTCGCTCAGGAATGTGCGAACACCGATCGAATAGGCTTCCAAATTAAACAAAGTTCATGTGGTTGTCGGAGGTCCCCAACGGGTGACCGCCTGCGCCGTCTGTAAGTGCGTTTGTTTGTGTTGTCCGACCAGCTAGTGTTCAGGGTTATGCTTGGCTGATGAAGGGTAATAAGCCCGAAACATTTCTGTATCAGGTTACCCCCAGACGCTGTCGTACCCCCCTTAATGCTATTATGACTTGGCCGGAATCGCCCTGGCAGGCGGTCACCCGTTGGGGACCTCTGACCACCACATGAACTTTGTTTAGTTCGGAAGCCTATTCGATCGGTGTTCGCACATTCCTGAGTGAATATATACCCGATCAGCAGTGACAGCAAATGGCAGGTGGCGAGGCGCTGATGAACTGCGGTTCGATGAAGTGCTTATGACCCATCTGATAGACACCAATGGTGGACCAACTGCGCCGTCTGTAAGTGCGTTTGTTTGTGTTGTCTGACCAGCTAGTGTTCAGGGTTATGCTTGGCTGATGAAGGCTAATAAGCCCGAAAGAGTTCTGTATCAGGTTACCCCCAGACGCTGTCATACCCCCCTTACTGCTATTATGACTTGGCCGGAATCGGCCTGGCAGGCGGTCACCCGTTGGGGACCTCTGACCACCACATGATCTTTGTTTAGTTCGGAAGCCTATTCGATCGGTGTTCGCACACTCCTGAGTGAATATATATATATATATATATATATATATTGCGGATAGAAGCGAAAATGCGTGTTCCTGGACATAATTGAGTAGGCAAAGCGATCACAGGCACCAAGGATTTAATGTCCTGACGCTTCGGAATCAGACAAACTTCCATTGTCAAAGGTGGTAAATGCATGAACAATCACAGTATTTATAGCTAAAATTTAGCTAGGCATGGGGATGACTGTTGTCATGCGGCTGCGGGCTCGTCTTATCCGGTGGTGGTGGCGTTGGCGGGATAATTGCCATTGATCGGTTGCGCATTGTTCGAAGGTTGGGCCCGGCCGACGTCATGTCGCGTTCACACCTTCCCCTTGAGGTGCAAATTGCGGTTGCCATGTTCGCGTTGACCTCCCGGTTGCTAGCGGCCCGACGGGAACGTCAAGACGACGGTTTACAGGAAGGCTACCAACACTCGCCAGATCCTGAGTTACCATAGCAACCATCCATTGTGTCACAAACGCAGCTGTGTACGAAGTCTCTACAAGAGGGCTGAGACCCACTGCAGTGTAACAGCCGACAAAGTGGCCGAACTCCGATATCTACGGCAGATATTCACCATCAATGGGTACCCCCGGAGCTTCATAGAGCGGAGTAGGCGGACTAACCCGATTAGAAAGCCAACGGTCAGCCAACCAAAAGTCTGGCGGGCGCTACCATACATCGCAAACGTGTCTGAAGCAGCTGCTCGACTCCTGCAACCATTGGGTATCGGTATCGCCCACAGACCCGAGGCAACGATCAGGCAATTGGTAATGAAACCAAAGGCCCCCCTGTCCCGAGGTGAAACTGCCAACGTCGTGTACCGGATCAACTGCAGTTCCTGCAAAATGAACTATGTAGGGGAAACGGGCAAGCGATTGCAGACACGTATGACCGAGCACGAGGGGGCAGTGCGCAGACAGGAAGAACGCTCTCTAGTGGCAGAACATTGTGCAGTCACTGGGCACAAGTTCGTTTTCAAAGACGCTGAGATCGTAGGGCGTGGAAGCGACCAGACGACCAGGGAGACGCTCGAAGCCTGGTATACCACAAGTAGCCCCATAATCGGTGTGTGACGCTACCAGTTGCCTACCAAAGTCTACGGAAAAAGCACAGGAAGCAGAACCACAGGCAGGAACGCCGACCAGACGCACCAGCCGACAGCACAAACGAGGGCGTAGGTCACCCGACGCAAACACGAATGGGGGACAAGCTGTTTTGACCACAATCCTGTGAGATGGCCAACAGGATGGGAACGCGGGTGAACACGAGCCCACGCCGATAAGAGACGACGGTGACTTTGACTGCCGGGCCGCTAGCAACCGAGAGGTCAACGCGAACATGGCAACCGCAATTTGCACCTCAAGGGGAAGGTGTGAACGCGACATGACGTCGGCCGGGCCCAACCTACGAACAATGCGCACCCGATCAATGACAATAATCCCGCCAACGCCACCACCCCCGGATAAGACGAGCCCGCAGCCGCATGACAACAGTCATCCCCATGCCTAGCTAAATTTTTCCTATAAATACTGTGATTGTTCATGCAGTTACCACCTTTGACAATGGAAGCTTGTCTGAATCCGAAACGTCAGGACATTATATATATATATATATATATATATATATATATATATAATCAGGAATATGTGAACACCGATCGAAAACGCTTCCGAACTAAACAAAGTCCATGTGGTGGTCCGAGGTCCCAAACGCTTGACCACCAGCCAGGCTTATTCGAGCCAAGTCATACTAGAAGTAGGATGGTTAGGAGAGCGTCTGGGGCTTAGTCGATACAGAACTGTTTAGGGATTTTTGGCCTCTAACAGCTTAGTAAAACCCTGAAAAAATGCTGGTCGGACAACACAAACTAACGCACTCACAGACGGCGCAGTCGGTCTACCATTTGTGTCTTTCAGATGGGTCATCTGCACTTCATCGAACCGCACTTAATCAGCGCCTCGTCACCTGCCGTTTCTGGACACAGCTGACCGGGTATATATTCACGCAGGAATGTGCGAACACAGTTAGAATAGGCTTACGAACTGAACAAAGTTCAAGTTGTGGTCAGAGCTCCCCAACGGGTGACTGCCTGCCAGGCCGATGCTGGCCAAGTCATAATAACAGAAAGTGGGGAATGAAAGCATCTGGAGGTTACTTGATACAGAACTGTTTCGGGATTATTAGCCTTCATCAGCCAAGCATAACCCTGAACATCAGCTGGTCGGAAAACACAAACAAACGCATTCAAAAACGGTGCAGTTGGTGCACCACTGGTGTCTATCAGATGGTTCATAAGCACTTCATCGAACCGCAGTTCATCTGCACCTCACATTATATTATTAAAAATTGTCGTCAGCTTATGTCGTATATGTTACTTGCCACTGCCTTGGGAGGAGATCACGAGAATGCCCCCCCAATTCAATGGTCCAGCGCTCAGGTAAAACTGGGCTGACTGAATATTATATGAAGTTATTAGGTTATTTAATCCATTGAAGTGGGGCATACTGAGATCTGCCGATTGCTGAAAGCGCTTGGTCTCTCCCCTGAACAAATTATTCTATTAGGAAAAACATGTCCGGCAAATTTTCGGGTAAAGCAGTTTTATGGTTCATAATTGAGGTATACCTTCATTTTTTCACTTCTTTACATCTCCTTATCATCCAGGATTGCGATTACCTTGACTGTCAATTTGCCATATTTTGCAGATAACGATTGATTTAAGTTTCACCAGTCAGAAGCCAATACGCAGTCTATATTGGAAGTGAGCTTGTCACACTAAGTATGTGACATGTATAGTACTGCAGCTGGATTCAGTTGACAGTTGGCAGAACGTAAGAACTTGATGTTAGCGATATAGGGTGAAAATCGCGTCGTTTTGCTTCAACACACATACTTGCTTCGATTAACCGTCTAAATCTCTTATTCGCAGCCAGTCAGCAGGTCACAGATATAACATTTCTGCACATCGGTACGGACACTGCCACGGTAACATGGACGACCCCGAAACAACTACATGGTGATATCAAGTGCTACCACGTCACACTTACGAACAGGGATACAAGGGAGTATCAGGAGATAAAGACAACGTCATACGCAATAACATTTCTTATTTGACTCCACACACATTGTACGACATAACAGTCAGGACTGAAAACAGGCGGCTTCATAGCAATAATGGCGTCCTCGGTGAACCCGTTCTGATAGAATTCTCGACAATGCCATTGGGTGAGTGTTGTAAAATATTCTGCTATCTTCGGGCTTTGGATAACGCTCTGCTCATAGCCAGTTGTTCTTTTTTTGGAAGTCAAAGCATTTGCTAATACTGCAGACGCATGCATGTCTGACTGTTGTCTTCCGAAGATTGCACGAACATGCACCAGCTATCCCTACGTCTGGTGCTCGCGTAAAACCGAATAGCTTATTGTATGAGGGAAGTGCTAATATAGTTTGATTCCCATAGTACGCAGTATTCTACAACGGGAGTTGAGAATGTGGTATTGTGTGAGCTGCTCAGTACTTAAACTGCGTGATTCCGCCTTGATATAGCCATTTTATTGCACAATCCTTTAGTGTGATATAACTAACATTGTTCATGCGCTCACGTTTTTGAAGGGACCAAGAGTGTTGTCATTATTGACAAAATTATTACGATTGTTGTTTTTTGAAGATCAAAGTGGTGGTCAGTCTCTGTATAGACAGGTACGAACATTGTATATTAAGCTAAACCCGGTCAAACACTGCGTAATATAAACTTATTGTCAAAATGCAAATTGCAATTGTTTATATCGATGTAGAAAAGAAGTGAACCCGATCTGCTAAGAAAAAGCCCTGGACGGTTGATTGGTTGGCATTCAGCCAGTGCTTGATACAGCTGCGAGGGGTGTTGTTTTTCGGTGTGTTCCCAGATTCCCCTGTATGCTTTCTGTTTGGAAGAAGTTAAGTCTTTCTCTGAGACCAGGAGTGTATTTGTTAGACGTTTCGAGCTCTCCCGCGAGCTGATTGTCAAGGAATGAAAAAACGTACAGCTCACAGTGTAATTAAGTCAGTTCCGCTGAGATTGACCTCTGCCCTTGACCTCTGCCCTCGATCTGCTCGCGCAACGCGAGGTAGGCCTCAGGAAGCTCGACATGCCTGTTAATTGAGCCCGCGCGTGAATGCCAGGCTTCCTGCAGCAGGCGTGAAGTTCGGTCGTCTGACCGACCCAGTATTCGCACGTTTTCGAAGTCTAAGCTGTGCCCTGGCTTGGATGCGTAGGCGGCTACCAGGGAATTTTTGTCGTTCCGTTGAACGGCGAGGTCATGCTGGTGCATCCTCGTAAAGGACCAGTTTGCCGGTTTCACCAACATAATTGGCTTGACCACAAAGGCAGTCAATACGGTAAATGACACCGGACTTTTCATTAACGGGAACTGGGACCTTGGGCCGCATAAGTTGCCTGCGGATTGT
This sequence comes from Ligula intestinalis, assembly GCA_036362985.1. Taxonomy (NCBI): domain Eukaryota; kingdom Metazoa; phylum Platyhelminthes; class Cestoda; order Diphyllobothriidea; family Diphyllobothriidae; genus Ligula; species Ligula intestinalis. The sequence goes on from JAYGXS010000717.1 coordinate 15,821, forward strand.
TGCTTCCGGTCTGTGAGCAACGCCAATCCCAAATTCGCTCACCAGTCGAGCGAATTCTTCAGAAACACCAGCAATATACGGTATTGCTCGCCAGCGTGTTGGTTCTGGTTGTCCTGTTGGTTTTCTTCGTTTGGCTCGTCGCCTACATTTTTCGACGAAGGCGCCAGGATAGCCATTCATTGTGAAGAGTTTTTTGAGATACTGGACCTCGGCCTTCTTGTCGGCTGGTTCGCTGCAGTGAGTTTCTACACGACGATAGAGCGTTTGCACGCAGCTACGCTTGTGCGAGACGGGATGGTTGCTGAGGTAACTCAGGATGCGAGAGGTATTCATCGCCTTCCTGTAAACTGTTGTTTTGAGTTCCCCACCGTCTTTTCTGCACACCAGCACGTCGAGGAACGGCAACTGGCTATCTTTTTCTTCCTCCACCGTGAACTGGATGTCGGGGAAGATCGAGTTCAGATTGTCTGTGAAATCCTCAAACTTGTCTAGATGAATGATGACAAACGTGTCATCAACATACCGAACCCACAATCACGGTCGATAATGTTCGAAAGCCAGTGCCTCCAGTCGTTGTAGTACTGCTTCGGCGATCAGGCCAGATAAGGGGGACCCCATTGGTGTACCTTTTTCTTGTTCATACACCGTTCCACTGAAGGTGAAAAAAGGTGCTCAAACAGTGTTTCAGGAGTCCAATAAGATGCTCTATTTTGAGCTTTGAGTCCGTCTCGTTGTACTTCTCTTCTAAAAGGGTTTGGATGGTCTCAATCGCAAGATGTTGTGGTATTGAGGTGAAAAGTGAGGTCACATCGAAAGATACCATCACTTCGTCAGATGTTAGTTGGATACCCTGTAGCTTTTGTATGAATTGTTCAGCTGAGCTGATGGTCGTTGCAGAGCCCTGGGTTATAAATTTGAGACGTTGAAACAACCACTTGGCTAGACCAAATGTTGGGGTGCCTCTGAGGGAAACGATCGGTCGTAGGGGGATTCCTGGTTTGTGAACCTTGGAAAGGCCATAGAATCTTGGGAGCGCGGCATCCTTTGGTTTTAACTTTTGCCATTCAAACTCTGTTATGGTTTTTGACTTCCGAAGGCTCGTCAGATCTTTGTTGATGGTGTTTATTAGCGTCTTCATCGCGTCACCTTCTCGAGGTACGTAGGCAGTCCTATCTCCCAAAAGGGTCTTGACTTTGTTGACGTAGTCCTCCTTGTTAGGATGACCGTCGATCGCCCTTTGTCGGCTGGTAGTATGACAATGTTTTTGTCAGCCTTTAGTGTCTGTAGTGCCTCGCTTTCTGTTTTTGAGATCGTCTTGTGTTTTTTGTGGGACATCAGTTTGGAGGATATTCGATATCGTAGAAGATTTGGGCTTTCTTCTGGAATTGGAGCCTCACGAATGATGGACTCTTCAGCCGCAATGAAGTCGACCGGATCGGCATCCATAGTATATAGCCATGTTTGATATAGCCAGTTTGCATTAATTTAATATGTTATAATTCCATGGTATTATTCAGAGAGTAAACACATGTCCAAAAGCTACAATGTTCAATGACCTCACGTTTATTCACGCGCATATGAAATATAATAAGGAAAGTAGCTTTAATCGGCGATACTATAATTAAACTTAACATTTTAAGCAGCACATACAGATGCTGACCAAGGAGTTTCAGCAGTTTTAAGGTTCAAAGTTGAGATATGCCTGCATTAATTCACTCCTTCTTAATCACCTTATCAGCCAGGATTGCGATTATCCCGACTGTCAATTTGCCATTGTTTGCAGATAACGATTAACTTAAGTTTAACCAGTCAGAAGCCAATACGCAGTTTATTGACGCACTGAGTACGTGGCATGTATAGTGCTGCAGCTGGATTCAGTTGACAGTTGGCAGAGCGTAAGAACTTGATGTTAGCGATATAGGGTGAAAATCGCGTTGTTTTGCTTCAACACACATACTCGCTTCGATTAACCGTCTAACTCTCTTATTCGCAGCCGGTCAGCAGGTCACAGCTATAAAATGTCTGCATATCGGTACGGACACTGCCACGGTATTATGGGAGGCCTCGAAAAAACCCCATGGTGATATCAAGTCCTACCACGTCACAATTACGAACAGGGATACAAAGGAGCAGCAAACGATAGAAAGAAAGTCGAAAGGAATCATATTTCATAATTTGACTCCACACACATGGTACGACATCACAGTCAGGACTGAAAACAATCGGCTTAATAGCAATGGTGGCGGTCTCGGTGAACCCGTCCAGATAGAATTCTTGACAATGCCGTTGGGTAAGAGTTAATATAGTTTATGCTTTTTTCCGGCATTGGTTAAGCCTCTGCTTATAGCCAGTTGTTCATTTTTTGGAAGTCAAAACATTTGCTAATGCTGCAGACGCATACATGTCTGACGGTTGTTTACTGATGAGGGCACGAAAACGTACCAGCTATGCTGACGTCTGGTGCTCGTGTAAAACGGCCCAGTTTATTTTATGAGGGAAGTGCTCCTATAGTTTAATTCCCATAGTACACAGTTTTCTACAAAAGGAGTTGATAATGTGGTATTGTGTGAGCTGCTCAGTACTTAATTTCCGTGATTCCGCCTTGATATAGCAATTTTATTGCGCAATCCTTTAGTGTGATATAACTAACAGTGCGCATGCGCTCACGGTTTTGAATAGACCAAGAGCGTTGTCATTATTTGCAAAAGTATAACGCTTGTTGTTTTTTATGATCGAATTGTGGTCAGTCTCTGCATAGACAGATACCAACATTGTATATTAAGCTGAACCCGGTCGAACACTGCGTTATATTCGCATATGGCCGAAAGGTAAACTGTAGTTGTTTATATCGACGTTGAAAAGTTGTGAATCCGATTTGATAAGAAAAATCCCTAGACGGGTGTTTGGTCGGTATTCGGCCAGTGCTTGACACAGCTGCGAGAGGTCTGGTAAATCGGTGTGTTCCCGCATTCCCCTGTAGGCTTTCTGTTTGATATAGCCCGTTTCTTTTGATTTAGTATGTTATCATTCCATGGTTTTACCCAGAGATTAAACTTATGTCCAACAGCTACAATGTGCAATGACCTCACGTTTATTTACGCGCATATGAAAAATAATAAGGAAGGTAGCTGTAATCGGTGATACGATAATTTAACCTACCTTGTGCAGCACCACATGCAGATGCTGACCAAGGAGTATTGGTTGTACAGATGACAAGCAATTATAATTAACTTTACTTGCTTAAGATTGCAAAAGTAAGGCTCTCGGGTTTAGAATCGAATATAATTTTAGTTAACCGGAATGTGTAGAAGAATCGATTATCCCATGGTGAATACCTAAAGCCTAAACATTAAATGTCTGATGGATTAAATCATTTCCAAAATTTCAGCGAAAAAAGAAGCCAATTCCGGTGGACAACAAGAATACAGTTTATATACAAGTAATTTGCAGTATGTCTGCATGTACAGTATTCGACAGCCAAGCATTACGTTGAAAAACAGCTGTTTGGACAACAGACAATAATGCACTCACAGACGGCGCAGTTGATGCACCACTGGTGTCTATCAGATGATTCATAAGCACTTCATGGAACCGCAGTTCATCACCATCTCGCCACTTGCCATTTGATGATGCTGATGATCGGGTATACATTCACTCAGGAATATGCAAACATCGATCGAATATGCTTTCGAACTAAACAAAGTTCATGTGGTGATCATAGGTCCCCAACGGGTGACCACCTGAAAGGCAGGTTACGGCCAAGATAAAATAGCAGAAAAGCGGAGGGGTTTAATTGCGTCTAGGGTTATTTGATCTATAACTGTTTCAAGCTTATAATATATGATCAGCCAAGCCTAACCCTGAACAGCATCTGGTCGGAAAAACCAACAAATGCACTCGCAGATGGCGCAGTTGGTTCACCGCTGTTGTCTATCAAATGGGTCATAAGCACTTCATCGAAACGCAGTTCATCA
>JAYGXS010000718.1:0-20755 GCA_036362985.1 Ligula intestinalis
TTGGCGTTCCCATACGGTGTACTGAGAAATTTCCTGAACAAGAAAATTAGTCACGTGGGAAGGACTGGGCGTAACTCTGACGACAGCGGGCCTAATTGTCGAGCAATTATCCAACCTACATCCGACGCGGACAAGAACGCTGTTGCAATTAATGAGCAATCACCGAACCAATTAAGACCTCCAGTGGTGGCTACAGGAGCGGACAATTGTAGTACACATGTGGGTGACCGCTGTGAACTATAAATACCGTGCAATCTGTGCATGTATCACCCCCTATCTGCGCATGTCTCAGACCTGTTTACGATTACCTATGACTAAGGATTCCCGACGGAATCCGAAACGTCAGGAAAATAAAGTCCTTGTTCCAGTGATCACATCTTCTTCTTCATGAGGTTTCTTGGGAATTTTGAATACAGGCGGGTCCCCAACGGCTGCTCGGATTCTTTGTTCGAGGTTGTCGCCTCTAGCACATTGGCTCAAGAACCTAACCACAAGGCATTGGTGTTGGTGGCAAGCAAACCTGTTTAATGGCGGTTCACGCTCGCCATGTCACAGTGTCGTCATTGGGCCTTGCGGCATTTTATAAGGCAGTCGGTGCGCCAGACCTCAGCCCACTGCGCCCTGGTAACACTGTCGCTGCTGCGTCCGCGACTGCTTATTCGCCAGACCCGGGAGCCTGCTTATTTCGCAGCTAACCTTCACTGAAGGCCGCGCCACTATCCGCCACCCGTGGGAACCACAGCAGACGCGTCTTCGACCGCGTTCCCACCCGCCCTCAGGGCGGCCAAGGTCTGCTACACCAAACCTCCCTATGGTGGATCCATCTCTTCTCATCTCCAGCCCCTCTTGACTATGCTGCTCCAACTTCTCCTCCTCGCCGCCGGGATTGAGGCCCACCCGGCGGGGTTCCGGATCCAAAAAGGGCTACTTGCCTGCCTACCCGTGGACGCGCCAGGTAGCCTGTAGCTTGGCTAACGGGTAACCCTCCTTTCCCGGGTCACCCGCCCTTATCTGGTGCTGACTTCCCACAGCAAGGGCAAGGCCACCTGGGTCCTGGATTCATTTCTACGTCTCATGAAAGTTCCAAACGTCTTCTAAGCCACCAGCCAGCTTCCTGGTATCGGGAGACCGCTGCTGGCGCTTCGGCTCCCGACTCCACAAATATGACGGTCCTCTTTCGGCGCACTTCTTGCATGTCGTTGGGGTTTGATCCTGTAAGTTCCATTCGTAGACGTCTTCTTGAAATACGACGTCCAGTTGACCCGGTACCGACGTAGAGGTTGGAACATGACCGGGTGGTGGTTGTGGTGATTCGCAAAAGATTTCAAAAGCCTACGGACGGCGCGCGACAAAATGAGACACTTGTGGCTGTTTATTCATCGAAAAAGAACACTAAACAATCCCCACTCACTCCGTGGGCTTTGGTGGACGACAGTCAAAACGCATAGAAGTTCAACGGTGGTTTGAATAATCCAGTTGCTTTTGATATTCACCACCTGGCTTTATGAAGTAACGGCGTATGGGTTCGAATATCCAATACGAGAGTACTTTCAAAACGGGTCCAATGAGGTTCCGCGCTGAGGATATCCACGTTTCTTGACTGCATACATTTTGTGATGTCGGTAGAGATGCATCATCGTTGTTTAAGGCGATCTCATTAGATCAAAATAAATCCAAGACCAGAAGGTAAGACATAATTCGATGGTAGCAAGGCATGCGGCGTCCAGAAAGACTGGTCAAGGACATTTTAAAGAACACGGCTCGTGAATATCTAAAGTATGGGTGAATTGCTTTAACCACAAGAGTCTTATCTACACTATGAACGGACAAGCTCTAACGCCTGCATAGAATTATCTGCAGACAAGCGAAGTTAACTTTAAAATATGCTGTAGTACAAGCAATCATTCGCTCGGGCATCCGAAGTTAGGATACAACCTGAAAAAGATATTTTAACGCAGGAAGTTGAAACATTATGCGCCACATAGATGATTTAGTTTTTAGAATACAGAAACTGATAAGGAATCACGACCGCTTTATTCAGATATTTGATTCTACCAAAGTTTTAGGGCGGGAGAAAACAGAATTCAACACTCTTGCCGTCCTCGGATCACGGTAACAAAGAGAAAATGCACAATAACGCCATCACACAAGGGACCAGGTTACACGTGACATTCAAGGGCCGACACCACGCGAGGAAGCAATGAGTTACGCGCCCGCGAGACACGGCCACCGGGCTCTGTCACACTGAGGTCACCGCACAATGCCTGCCTATATGGGCCACTCGTGGAGGGGCCAATAGGGAACAAAGACTGCTGCCCCTTTAGTACGAGATTGCGAACAGAAAGCACACTCTGTTGCCCGAGACGAGATTCTGCTACCGACACGAGAGCACGCTGCATACGACAGAAGACCGAGCTGTAGACAAGGCCGAGCAGCAGACAAGACCGAGCTGCAGACGAGACCAAGCTGCCGGACACACGGAGCTGATGTACAAGCTGAAGCAGTTACAGTAAACTATTCTCTGCTATCCTGTCTGCCTTCCTTTCCTAGCACGCAACTGGGGGATATACCAAGTGTCGACACAGGTGCTCACACAAGGTTATAACACAAAGCCTGCGCTGAAGTTAGGCGAAGTTTTGATTGTTTCGTCCACGGTAAAGCTTCTGAGATTACATTTCCCCCAGGCGCTGCAAGTCAACACTCAGCCAAGGATCGGTAAGGCAATAAAGGTTTCGTCAATAAGAGAATTAACTGAAAAAGCGACTTATATTTCAGATCTATGTCATATTACTTGTACTGAGAGCGGAATTTAGCAATAAGGAGATGGGAAATAAATATGAACGAACCGGCCGTTTTTGTCCACAGCCTACTGAAATTAGGAGTAGGAGCCATAAGGAGAAAGATGTTGGAGGCGATATCATTATTGGACACCTGAAAATATGATGGGTTAGGGACCGCAGGCTAAAAACGGAAGGAACCTTGATGGCAGAATGCAGACGTTTCACGGCAGACTTTTCGGCAAAGTCGAAGCGCCGAAGCTTGGGAAATAGCGTAGAAGTCTGTGGAGAAACAAATTAAGAGGGGTATGATAGAGACGAGACAGCGTACTTTGGGGTTGGTTTGAAGACGTAGCATTAAAAGGATCTGTTCACCAGTGGGCTGCTCAGCCGCTCGTGCTGCATCCCAAAGGGTTTCCACGAGGTCCTTGTAGACTGAGAAGTGCTCTCCGGCCAAGGATACCATTCTAGGGAGAACCAGATGGATCTTGGGGGCACAGGCTTTGGCCTTTAACAGAGGATCTAACTGGATTACAATACGTTCATGTTCGCTCCTAGAAAGCTGGTAAAGTTATTCAGAGGTAAAAGACCATGCTGATTGAGCCTACTTTATCAAAACGGCCAGCGTCGAGTAAGATTTGCGGAACGAGAAGTTTTGCAGCGTTGAGAGCAGCATTTTCCTGTAGAAGAGATTGTTAAAAAAGACAACAAGTACAAACAATAGAAGATGACGATAGAAAAGATACTTGGTGTCGACCTGTCGTTGGCAGTGATTTCTTTTTCTGCAAACTGATAACCGAATCACACTAACGAAAGTTTAAGTAATATAGGCTACAATGCGGTCTAATGATCATCCGTGTCAGATCAGAGAAAAACTGCAGTTTATAATGGAATCTGCTGGCCAAATTCAGTTCCCATAACCTTGTAAATTGACCACCATGTTTCTGATGTCCAAAGTATAATTCTGATAGGTTGTGGCAAGTTCGCTGAAGCCTCGGGCTTAGGGGCTAGACACTTATGCAACTTTTGAGACAGGCAGCTTGCATTTTTCAAGAAAGTCACTTGTGGCGTTGCCAGACAGGGGCACTGAGGTTTATAAGCCATCGTCGGCCAGTCTTATCCTAAAACCGTGCCTGCAGCCCCTGAGCCTCGATCCCGCGTCCTCAAGCCATCGAGCGTTTCTAAGTCAATCGCTCTATCAAGTGAGTCACGGGTTCTTTGTCCTGACGTGTTGCGATGAACAAGTTAATGTCCAGACGGGACTACCGACAAACTGGCACTACCACAAAGCAGATAGGGGTGATCGGAATGTACTATAGTCCTATCTGTCGAACTGTCTAAATGACATTTTAGGATGCAACAGTAAATCACACACCAACAATACCATTTTAGCTAATCCATGGTCGCATTCAGTCAAAATAAAAACATTTTTAAACGCTTCGAACTAAGATACCGCAATTTTAAATAGCATTTCAAGGGGTCAGTAGAAAACTAAGAAAACACTTATCACCAAGAAAATCAAAAAGGGTGGAGTATCAAAAAGAGGGAGATGGTCCATTTCGATGCCATTGACATATAGACGCGCCGTTACAGCTCCGTCAACCAAAGCATCCGAGCACATTATAGTTAAGCACACCTCACTACACTCGACTAGACACGTTCTGAAAATATCCCAACGTCCTAAAAGTCGTGCCTTTAAAGACTAGCAAATGACGTGAAGTAGGGTGTGCACCAATGAAGTCATCCGCAAGTCAACGTACACCCAGGTGTAGAACACACGGTGGACCTCTCGTCTACGGCGGTAGAGTTGTTAATTACATTGAGTCGATAAAATCAAAGGAACATAAATCTGAACGTCCACGATAGCGACTGACACCCATGAAGCCTTCGTTTACTCGATAGACCGTTAGACGCATTGAATTCAGGTTGCAAGTTCAGGTGTTATGGAACGGAATTTTATTTAAGTCTTCTGACAGTAAGCGAATTAGGGTTCCAAATTTCTCTCTTCCTTGGCTTTGCGGCAATACATATTACGCATATATCCATCATCAGCGAAGAATTTCTTCAGCAGTTTTCATGTGGCTTGATTACTAGCTCAAAAGCCCATATGATTTGCTTGTCAAAGGCTTAAGACTACCAAAACGGTTTGCTGACCGACCACGGGCCAGGGTATGTAATGCTCGAGCAAGTTGGACCACACAACTGCCCCCATAACTTTTCTGCAACCCGTTCCGATGCCCTAGGGTTAGATCCGCTTTCTACACTTTCATTTCAACAAATGAAGGCGGGTTACCCGTTAGTCAAGCTGCAGGCTACCTGGCGCGTCCACGGGTGGCGGATAGTGGCACGGCCTTCAGTGAAGGTTAGCTGCGAAATAAGCATGCCCCGGGTCTGACGAATAAGCAGTCGCGGACGCAGCAGCGACAGTGTTACCAGGGTGCGGTGGGCTGAGGTCTGGCGCACTGACAGCCTTATAAAATACCGCAAGGCCCAATGACGACACTGTGACATGGCGAGCGTGAACCGCCATTAAATAGTTTTGCTTGCCACCAACACCACTGCCTTGTGGTTAGGTTCTTGAGCCAATGTGCTAGAGGAGACAACCTAGAACAAAGAATCCGAGCGGCCGTTGGGAACCCGCCTGTATTCAAAATTCCCAAGAAATCTTGTGGTGTCTCCTTACCTTACTACGACCACTGCTACGGCGTCCGCGGGAACCGACGCGCTCCGCAACCCTTGTCCGGTGGTGCGGGCGAATGACGTGCAAGCTGGACTGCTAAAAAAACGGACTCTTCGTATTGGATGCTGGAATGTGCGAACATTTCTGGAACCTGGTACTCAAAGTCTGACAGCGCACAGTCTCCATGAATATCACGTGGATGTTTGTTGCTTCTCAGAGGTCCGACTCCCCGACTCAGGCGCCCGAGAAATCAAAATCCCGGGGGTCGATTCTTATTTCACCTTGCATCACAGCGGTCCGAGTGACTCATCTGGTAGACACGGTGTGGCTATTGCCCTCTCGGAAGAAGCTTACCGTGCACTCCTAGCATGGGAACCAGTCAACGACCGAATGGCCTATGTTCGACTTAAAGGCCATTTTACGAACATCTCGGTCGTATCTGTGTATGCACCTACGTCGGCGGCTGAACAGCAAGAGAAAGATAATTTCTATTCGCAGCTGCAGGAGCTAGCTGAACGACTCCCTCGTCGAGATCTGCTAATTGTTGCCGGGGATTGGAATGGCCGGACTGGGCCCGGTGACCCGACAAACAGCCACCTTCCCGTTCGTTTTGGGCTTGGCTCTCGAACGGACAATGGTGAGAGGATGCTGCAGTTTGCCGAACAGAACCGACTGTTTTTTACCAACACATGCTTTCAGCATCGTCACAAACATCTACTGACTTGGTATTCGAACGATGGCCGTACCGCCAGTCAGATCGATTTCATTCTAGTTTGTTCACGGTTTCGCAGCTGGGTCCACGATAGGAGGTCGATGCGAGGTGCCGAAATTGGTAACGTCCACGGGTCTGACCATGTTCTTGTGCGCACCTGCCTGAAGGTTCACCTCTCATTTGTGCCCAAACTGCCACGTGCGAGACGCCTTGATGTCGCAAAGCTCCGGCAAACCAACACTACCGAGGCTCTAAGCACAGAAATCCAGTCCCGTCTTATGACCCAGGCTGACAACGAGGGCAGTAGCAAGTGGCCATCACTGAAGCCATCCATCTATGGGGCAGCTGAGAAGATTCTCGGATTCACTCAGCGGCGCCGCAGTGACTGGATCAGCGAAAGAACCCTGCAGCTATCGGCCGAGACGACTCGAGCCAGGTCCCGGAACGATGCCTCCTTCCGCCAACTTCGAAAGCTGACAGCAAAGTCGGCTAGAGATGATCGGCAGAAGTATTGGTCCGAAACGGCGACTTCTATGGAGCAGGCTTATAATGTGGTTGACACCCGAAAATTGTACCAAATCATACGCCAGGTTAGTGGTAAGCCCCCGACACGCCGTGATTCTGTTCGCGATGTGAATGGAGGATTTATTGCCGACAAATCGGCCAAGGTCGATCGCTGGCGTGCACACTTCGAGCACCTACTCAACTTTGACGAACAACCCATCACACCCTCCCTCTCCTCCATAGCGGAGTTTCAATCCTCTCCTGCCTACGCAGTGTCGTGTGGCATCACTTCCGAAGACGAAGTTACCGATGCAATGCAGAGGCTACGCAACAACAAGGCGTGCGGAAAGGACGGTATTTCTGTAGAAATCTACAAGTCCTGTGTCGACACCTTGGCTCCTCGGCTCCATGAGGTGATTGTACAGGCGTGGCGAGAAGAGACCGTTTCCGATGACAGGGGCTCAGGTATCCTTGTAACTGTCCACAAGAAGGGACATAAGACAAGATGCGAGAACTACCGTGGCATCTTATCGATGTTGCTGCAAAGATCTTCGCTATTGTTCTTCGCAGGCGCTTCCAGTCTGTACGTGACTCCAGGAGACGACCCAACCAAGCCGGATTCCGAGCTGGGCGTGGATGTGCGGATCAAATATTCACACTGAGGCGCACTCTATAATTCCGCCATAGCTACCAGCAACCGACGGCCGTTTGCTTCGTCGACTTTGCCGCCGCATTCGATTCCATCCATTGTGAGTTCCTGTGGCGAATAATGGAACTGGATGGAGTGCCGACTAAACTCATTGCGATGATTAAGGCCTACTATCGGTCTACCACCGCACGAGTCCTGGTCCACAACAATCTCTCTCAGTCTTCCGATATCCGGTCTGGTGTCCGACAGGGCTGATTCCTTTCGCCCATTCTGTTTAACTACGTCATTGACTGGATTCTCGGCAAAGCCCTACATGAAGAGGAAGGTGTTGAACTTGCATTCGGATACCGACTAACTGATCTTGACTACGCCGATGATATTGCGCTGTTAGCCTCAAACTTTGATGGTATACAGTCAGTAGTATCGCGGTTAAATGAGATCGCTATGTCGGTAGGCATGTCCATAAATTCCGGAAATACGAAGTTGTTCTCGAGCTGCATCCCTGAGAAAAAGGCTCCCCTGGGGATTAATGGCCATCAACTTGAAGAAGTAGACAGCTTTAAATACCTTGGGGGGAGGCTGCTACCGAATGGGCAGAGCAAGGACGAAATTGTCTCCCGTATCGATGCTGCTCGCTGGGTTTTCTCAATCCTTCGAAAACACCTATGGATCCGACGTGACATCTCCATCGCCACGAAGATTCGTGTATACCGTGCATCCATCCGGTCAGTCCTCCTCTATGGATGTGAATGCTGGGCTGTGCGCGCTGAAGATGAGCGAAGACTGGAGGTCTTTGACCACCAGTACCTGAGAACGATCCTGCGAGTTAAGTATAGCGACTTCATCTCAAATGAAACAGTCCGCATCCGCTGCGATGGTATCACGAGGATATATCTCGCCATTCAAGAAAGGCGACTGAGGTGGTTTGGACACGTTCTCCGTCGTCCGCCCCACGAGCTTACCTATGCTGCCCTCGACCCGGCACCGCAGCCCACCTGGAAATGTCGAAGAGGAGGGCAACTGAAGACCTGGCTAGACACCGTCCGTCAAGACATGAAAGCAGTTCTTGGACCTTCTATCTTCGGCCTCCGTCGCTGGAGAAGGGATTGGGTGGAGCTTTCGAAATCCGCTGCCGCCAATCGCCACGCATGGAGAGGTACCGTTCGTGACATGATTGAGGCCGGCTAGATCAGGCATGATCACAGCCGTAACAAGCTGATAAACGAACAAAATGCTTTGCATCGTATGGACATTGCAAGTACGAGTCTCAATGATCATTGGTCGTCAGCCTGCTGCAGAGAGCGAAAGCATCAATTCTCAAGCAGGCTCAACACCCTTCGCCCGTATAATCAGGTAGCCCTTGAGCCTACGCAAATCGAGATCTACTGCTAGAGAAAGAAAATATAATTCGGTATCTGCTATCGAGGATCGTCTCGCGTGAAGGTACCATATACGTAAACGACACTTTTATTGCCGTACCAATGAAACAGTTTAGCAGAATTATATGACACCCAAATCAGCATACTGTTTACCAAAGATTCACGTAGATACGGATTACCAAACCTAATTGAAAGTAAAACCCAATCCACGTCAGTATAGTCGTGTCTACGAAGAACAGGTAGCATCTGCAAAATCTTTCTCAGGGTCACAAGATTAATCATGTAAGTGAATGGCAGGAACGACTCTCTGGTTCTTCTTTGCGACTACAAGACTAATTAGGCTGACATGTCTACCATCAATCATTATCCAAACCTGTAGTATCGCAGGTTGCCTTTAAAGTTATGCAAATCGATATCCAGTAAATAACTAATTTAACGAAGATATTTGCTGGATATTCAACCTGGGTGTTGTTTATCAACCACTAAAGACAGCGTCACACAAGCGCGCTTTTCCTAATGAACTGTAGAACACTATTGACTGTTTCGTAAATAAACGGCAAAAACTGTGGACATCACGAGTTTTAATGAGGACAGGAATAGAAACGCCTACCTTCTGATCAACGGCCTTGAACGAATAAATATGCTTTTCAACTAATTTCAATAGTTCTTTCGTCGAAAATGCTTCATCCTTCTGAAGCAATGCAACCAAGGCAGCGCTGAAGCCTTCTCTAGCCGTTAGCGTTGGAGATCTGAGACCTTTTACGAGACGGTCTAGAGCATAATTCAACTGCTCTGCTTTATTCTTACAAAAACGTAAATTGAAATAGCACATTTACTGGATTATTGGAAGAGAATATATATGAAATAAGTTTCTTGCAAGAAAACAGGCGGGTTCTGGAATCAGGACTTCCCAAATTCCAAAAAATATCCAAAAACCCACGCCCTCCTTTCACAATATCCTCGCGCATGTTATTTTGCAATGCGCGCTCTTTTTCAAGGTCTAGAGGTCTAGTTGATGTCAGCGTTAATATTGAGATACAAAGACCGAGATTCAACGATCGAGATTTTGACCTAGTGGATCGGGTTATTTTTTGACCTTTTAATCTCCTCTGAACTTGACGCAGGCTTGGATCGAAAGCCTAAATAAAAAAATTCAGCAGATATCGGGATAACTACGTCATATTTATAAGCTCTTACAACGTACTTAGGGTGTTTTAAAAAATACTGCAACGGAAACATGGGCGAAACACTTCGCTGGGCGTTTAGTAGATACGGAGGACAGTGAAACATGCCTTTTTACACGGCAAGAAAATTTATAAGGTGGTATAAATATCTCATCCTGCGGGAAATGTATGCGAAGTGGACATGATGAACAAAGCGTTTACCAAAACAAAAACTTATTGAGCTTTTCGAATGTATTTTTTCGTTAATAAATATAGGAAACGTTGCAGCAACGCCAATTTTCGTGGATTATATATAACTTCAATCAGATTGCTCTGAATCTATACGAACATAACGGGTTGTATCTGTGTGGCCCGTCCTAGCCGAGGAATTCCCATTACGTATTACAGAAGTCGCCAGTTATAAAGCCACTTTTAATAGGCCCAGCCGCGTATTAAGCCCAAATCAGCTTGGGCCGGAATTTTCCACAGCAAAATCCGCCGTCTTCTAAGCCCAGTCGCCGGCTACAAAGCCCAATTTGCCAACAGGATAGAGTGAGATTCTTATCTCTGCATGCGCAACTGGTTGCATAACTTTGGCCAGTCTTACAGAAAACAAGATGTCAGATGTGATCTGTTTTCATTTTTCATTTCGTTTTTTGTTGATGATGATGAGGAGGATGAAGAGCCAGTTCCCACTGCTGCACAGATGAGAGCTGCACTCTACACTCTGCAACGCGGTCTACAGGCATCAGATTTCAAAAAATTCGACGATTTCTGGTGCCTGGAGAAGGACATCAAAGAGCACTTGCGAATGACGTTTCCTCCAAAAAAACTGGCACTTGGCCGCTTTTCCAAAAAGTGTCGCGTATTGTGTCATGTTTGCTTTTGTTACTACATACAATACAGGCAAACAGTATTCTTTTCTTGTACATAACCAAGCTCTACACAGAATACAGTACGTATGAAATGTATAGTGCATATCCTGCATTTGCAAATCAAGAACAAGGACTCTCCGGTTAGTGCGCCCGCCGCTTATTAAGCCCAATTTGTTCTGCGCCGAGGTGGGCTTAATAACCAGCGACTACTGTACCTTGAATTTCACAGAAAATCGAATGTCAATGACACGCTGTAGTAAGGTCATTCATGTTTGCTTAGGGGTTCATAAACGGCTTAACTATCTGATCCGGCTGTGCCTGCTAACATAGGACATAAATGCATTTGGAAATCAGTGCACGAAAACATGCAGAACTATCAGTTCTATCCATTGCCGTTTAAAACTAGTGGTATTCGCACACGTTCTCATCACATTTATGTTAATGTTGCACTGGAATATAATTTATCTTGTTTATTTTCCCGTGCGTCGACAAGGGCCGGGTACTCCGTTGAAAAGGAATATCTCACCATTACCAGGTTATTGTAGATTAAGCTGCACATCGTTTTTTCTTCAACCAAGGGCTTATTTTACATACTTGCCTTCTTGACTGAAAGTAAGCAAGCAGGATTAGTGAGGCCAATCATTCGTTTACAACTAAAAAACTACTTCCTACTTTTCAGTAAGCTTACAATTTTTTCGTGCAGCACGTCTCGACTTACGTACAGGAGTTTGTCCGCGCACCAATTTACACCAATTGCACCAATTTAATCAAAGGTCACTTCAGTAACCTCGCCAAGGTTCAGCGAACAACTCTCCAACTTCCGCGTGCTCCCCATTGGTCCAGTGGGGGGTTAGGGATATTGTTTAAAGATGCATTTCAGTGACCTCGCCAAGGGTCAGCTAACAACTCCCCAACTTACGCGTGCTCGCCGTTGGTCCAGTGGGGGGCTAGGGATATTGTTAAAACATGCACTTAAGTGACCTCACCAAGGGTCAGCTAACCCCCCGCCCAATCTACACGTGCTCGCAGTTGGTCCAGTGGGGGATTAGTGGCATTGTCAAAAGATGCACTTCAGTGACCTCGCCAAGGGTCAGCTAACAACTTCCCAACTTACGCGTGCTCGCCGTTGGTCCAGTGGGGGATAAATTGAATTGTTAAAAGCTGCACGTTCGTGACATCGCCAAGGGTCAGCTAACCCCCCGCCCAATCTACACATGTTCCCAGTTGGTCCAGAGGGGGATTAGTGATATTGTAAATAGATGCACCTCAGTGACCTTGCAAAGGTTCACCGTCCCCCCCCCCCCAACCTACTCGTGCTCGCAGTTGGTTCAGTGGGGGATTAGTGATGTTGTAAATTGATCCCTCTCAGTGACCTCGCCAAGAGTCAGCGAATGCCCTCAAACCCACAGGTGCTCGCAGTTGGTCCAGTGGGGGATATGTGATATTGAAAAAAGATGTTCCTTAGCGACCTCGCAAAGGGTCAGCGAACACCTCCCGGAGCCAAGAGTCGGCGAACAACCGCTCACCCTTGATCCTTTGGAGGATAAGTGATAAATTAGAAAATTGCATGTCAGTTACCTCGCCTATCCCAGTTCGGATTGCCGCAGCCAGCTTCGAAAGCACGATAGCAGTTATCTGCGTGGTTGCCTTTTTCGTCCCACCATTGCAAGCGGGTGCAGGAGTAAGGACTGAGTTTAATGAACACATTCCTGCTAACGTTGTCAGGATGACCTTTACAGTCTAGCTATTCGTTGCTGGATACTGGGATGCCAGGAGTGGCCCGAGCGATGAGAGCGAGACACATCATCGGAAAATACGGACTGGGCCAACATTGCGACAACATAGAACTATTAATGAAAATTGCTGACAATAATTTTCTCGTCAGCAAACGCACTCTTTTCCAACATGCCCCTAACGGCAGTTTCAAATATATTTTTCAAGTGCTGGCTGCATTTCAAACCCCATAGTCTATATCTAAGAACGGTCGAGGTGGGCCACCTTCGTGTCCCCCAGTCGATCCTTGGGAGGTGCAAATTTTGGATCAAATCATGTACTTGTCCGTGCCCGTTTTAAGCTCCGATTGTCGAATCGCTGTAAGATACTGCGCCCCAAACGCCTCAAAGTTATGGTTCTGCCAAATCCAGAAGGCTGTGTAGCGTTCAACGAAAGTATCCCTGCACGGATCAGAGATCAATTCGCTGTTCACGTCAAACCAGCACATAGCGTCGATAACCATCAGTTGCCAAACTTGACAGATGCGCTACTTCGTGCGATGAATTCGGGCTTGCAAGAACAGGTTGCACCAAAGAAGGACTAGATCTCCACACCGGCCCTGCATCTCTCGGCACAAGCTTGACTCGCTCGGTTGTCAAACTTGGATAACTACCGCTCCATCAGACGTCAAACTACACGATCAACAAGATGCGATCGTCAGAACCGTTGGATCTAGTCAGCTGGCTCCATGGAATCAGCTTGAAACTCGGGTAACTTACGCCAGCTCTTTTAACTTTTACGTTGTGCAGCTGGCAAATATAAACCTCCTTGTGCTAGCGTTCGGTATAAGTCGGGTTAACTAATAACTGATATCTCTGGAAAAACCGATCGGTGGCTAGAGCGCTTTTGTGAGCTACTGGAATCACCCATACGTTTGCCTGCGAGCCCACAGCTATCAATTGTAATTCCATACGATAGTGGCTGCGAGCCACCTACGAGGTTTGAACTGCAATCGGTATTCAAACGACTGAACGTTCAGAACGCAGCGGGTGAAGATGACATCCCAGCAGAAGCCTTCCAAAATTATTGTTCTGCTATGATGGACTCACTGCACCGGCTGTACTTGACTATATGGACTACCGAAGTCATCCCTACCGATACCGAAACGAGGTGACGTGCGATTATGCTCAGCTTACCGCGGTATTCACCTTATAGATATAGCCGCCAAAGTGTTTGCGACCATCCTTCTCTGCAGATTTTCGACTGAACTTCTCGACTGCCTTCGCTTCTACCGCGTTTACCAGTGATCCGATGCGCCTCTTTATCGTCGATAAACGCATATGCCTTGCGTCTGTTTGCCAAGGGAAAACAACAAAAAAACCATGGAATGAAAATCTATTGCCTAATCTTAGAACATTTACTTTTAACGCAAACGATAATAAATGAATAAATTTTATATTTTGGGCGCAGAGGCCCTAAATATTGCAAAATTAGTGCTTTGGAAAAATAAATATAAAGTTGGTCAAGTTGGTAGGCAGCGAAAGTTTTGAGTAATGTAGGCAGATAAATTCATATTCACGAACATATGGTCATTTTAAAATAGCAGTCAACACTCCTACAAATACGGCCATTCTTGTAAAACACTTCCTGTCGCTGTTAGGATTCGCAGGTTTCGTCAGGTTTTCCGGTTTCTTATATCCGTCGTCTTCGGTGTGGGCTTCTTGTCCTGTTCCCTTGGGGCATCCTTTGTTCTGCGTCCGTATGCCTTCCTACATTCACCTCCGCCGTTAAATCGTGTCTGCCAGGTTGGTCAGCAGTTCATACGCTTTAGTTTCATTCGGCCTCACCTCGCAGATTTCGCTGCTCTGATCTACATATTACAAAACATCAGACGGAAAATGATGCTCGTCTGCCGCCGCGCGTTCGCCACGCGTTTTCTCCTGGTTTGCAATTGCGGTTTCGTAAAAAAGACAGAAATTGCTTTGCATGCAGACGATTGTCTACCCCCGACTCACATGCATCGCGGTTTGCCTCTAAATAACATTAGTGGCAAGATTACCCTTACCTTCTGCCTCATCCACCTTATATATTTTTTCCTGCGGCATTTTCCACAACGGAAAATGGACCCGTCGCCCTTCCGCGCAAGCTGTCTTTGGACTATTTCGTTTGCGCAATCGCACCGACGCCGAGAGGGCAGCATTCCTTTCTGTTGACAGTACGAAACCACATCGTTTGAATTAAGAGTTTTCATTTGCTCTTCGTACTGCGTTGGTTGAGATAGCCTGACACATCGCGCACTGCGAGTGTCGGGGCTGCAACAGACAAAAAAGCCTTTTGTCAGCAAGTCAACTGTTTAAGCAATGTTAAGTTTCTGTTACTATCTTCATAAGCACAGCTCCCAACAGCTCCCAGCATAAACTACTATTTTTACAGGGTTTCCCAGCCAGGGAGAGCTTTTAAAAAATCTGCCTTAACATACCTTCTTTGTCTTTCACCTGGCCATACAGTTTCCCCGGAGGTAACAAGCGGCGTTGTTCTCATTGTCGGCGAGCTGCATGATGCAATGGGGTTCACGCCTAAGGTGCCGCCTGTGGCTACTTACGAAGAACTGAATTTAAGGCAAATTTATCCTTTCTCGCCAGTGCAATTTGCATTTGTCAGAAACGTAATCTTAAATTTAAAAAAGTCGACATTCTTCCTGTTTAATCTTCATTTAGCTTAAAAATTAGCTCTTACTTGGCTTCCGCATCTCCCATTGTTTGCATTGCTACGCCAGCATTTTCTGTTATTTGCGCTTTCTGTAGAGGCACGTGGGATAGAAGCACGTGATTGAAGCGGCGAATGTTCTGGAAACGCGCCCCTTAAGGGGCGCGCGCGCGAATCTTCCCCGTATCTATAGAACTGATCATGAAATTCAATAAATATTATCATGTTTATATTTAACTTAAAAATAATAAATAAATAATCACTAAGATAATCGAACACTACCTTGGTTTTACTTTATACTACAATGGCCGCTCCCTGGACGACCTTGACGAGCAGTGCTAAATAACGAGGCCGCCTGAGGACCTGGAACCCCATCTTCCGGCGCGCTTCCATCCTCCCTACGGCTGTTCCCGTCCAGTCAAGGATTCAACTGCTGTTCTTTTCAAAGACAGTATCCCCTTTAGTTTATTTTTGTATAAGGTTCTCCCATTAGATTATTTTTGTATCTATGACCTTTAAGACACTCATCTCCAGTCACTGACTTCTCCTTTTGGACTAACTGTCGTATTGGTCGCTCGTTGGCTCGTTTACGATACTCGTCTCCGTCCCGAACGATTCTGGCCCAGTTGGACGACGATGTCTATGATCTTGCCCTTGCTGCTGGTGCCTCATCGACTCCATCCGTGGAGGACCTTTTCAAAACCTTGAGCAATGTCCTGCGCCAGGCCACTTCTTCCTGGATCCTCGTCTCTGACTTCTGCCAGCGACTTCAAGGACCTCTGGAGAGCGTCTTTCAATACCAACAAACTCTCCGTCTCCTGGCCAAACAGGCGTATCCACACTTGGACCTGAACTCCCTCAACTATATGGTCATGGAGCAATTTGTCAATGGCCTGTCAGACCCTGAGGTCCGGAAAGTTGTCCTCCGCCAATAACCCACCAGTTTAGATGCGGCCATTTGGAATTTGGAATTTATATTTTTCAGCGCCGGTACGGCACTATCTATACAAAGTTAATTTCGAAAAAAATAAAAATTCAAAAAATTATTTGACAATATGTGCAAGTAGACGTAGAAATTCGTAATAATGTCAGCAGAAATTGTCCTTTTGGGGCAACATTTAGCAATATTTTGCAGGTAATTTTGAACTAAAAACGAAAAATTATGGCAGTTAAAAAAACTCTCACAGTGAAAATGGAGACAGTGTTCAACGGGCCTCCATGTTCAAGAAGTGTGCAAGCGAAAAAAAACTGCTTAGAAAGAAAGTAGTAGAGCAGAAATAAGTGTGGGTGGTCTGATGAAGGTGAGTATTCAACGAAACTGCCGCAGTTTAGACTGAGTACTTCCGCGTGGCTTCGTGTGATTCACGGTGGTTAATGGAAACATCTAGGTTCTCGGGGTACACGAGGCAGAGAGAAAAGTTTCAAGCGGATCTTCTAAATTCCCGATGGTCTTTTCTCGGGGTCATGGAGAAAGCTGCTCGGAAAAGATGAGGAGAATAGAAGGTTAATAGAGTCAGTGTTAAGATAAATGTGCAGTCTCTGTTTGAAAGTAGACAGTCTAGTTAACGACCTAATTTCGATTGGCAAGTTATTCCAAAGAAAGCTATATCTGGAAGCAAAAAACAAAGAGTATTTACATGAGGAAGATGCAGGAGGGGGTATAGCAAGTGCCCAGTTTCTTAGGTTGTAGGGACGGCTGACGGGGTAATGACAGAAGTCCTGGGTAAATTTGTGCAATTATTAAGCCGAAAAAGGAGACAAAAGCCTGCTTCCAATCTCCTGACCCAAAGGAACCTTAGTTTTGTTAATTGACACCTATTTGAGTAGCAAGTATTAGTAGCTGTCAGATACATCAGTTTTCGTGTGAAATTTTTTTGAATTTGTTAAATTTTGAACGGCTACCTTCATTCATGAGACCGAAAAAGGGGCAACAGTATTCTAAGATGGGGAGCACGAACATACGATAAAGTCTTAATTTCATTTCAGGAAGATAGAAATTATAAGAGATAAAGCCGCAAATCTGTGCGGCTTTGGCTGTAATTCAATCGGCGTGAGGAGAAAGGTCTAATTTATTGGTGTAGCTTTATCCTAGGTCCTTGATACTGGAACATTCAGTCATTGGGTAACCTTGAAAAATAACAGGTTGAGGCAGCCTTTCAGGCCCAAAGCACATGTATCGGCACTTAGAAGGTGAGAACTCCATCTGCCATGTTGAGCTCCACGCTGAAAGAGCGTGCAGATCAGAATGAATTTGTTCTAAGCATCTCGCGGCCGTAGAGTTAGAGAAGGAGTAAACACACTTGAGATCATCTGCATAAATATAAGATTGGGAGTGTTTAACACTCAAGGAGATATCATTTATGTAAAGCAAAAAGAGCAGAGGACCTAGCACGGTACCTTGAAGGACACCACTTAAAATTGCGGTAGGAGTAGAGTATGAGGATCCCACTAAAACCTTTTGTTGTCGATTTGAAAGATAAGATCTGATGAAGTCAGTAATTGGACTACGAAATCCTATAGCCTCTAGTTTGGCTAGGAGCCTCCTGTGAGGAACTTTATCAAATGCTTTACTAAGGTCAAAATAGATAACTACCACAGATAGATGATCATTACGAAGAGAAGTAAGTAGATTTAGAAAAGACATGTGGCATGTTTCACAAGATCGGTCCGGTAAAAAGCCATGCTGTGAGGAGCTGAGAATGTTATTATTTATGCAAATATCTGTAATTTTTTGGGCAATTAGTTTTTCAAAGAGTTTAGCCAGAGAGGGCGTTTTATGAACACCGCGATAATTGTGAATATCTGATCGGGAACCAGATTTAAATACGGGAATTATAATAGACGTTTTCCAGTAGTCCGGGAAAAAGCCATTCTCAAGAAACACTGAAAATAACTTACTCAGTAAGGGTGGGAAATCTCTAAATTGTTTGATGAGTGAGTTTGGAATGTTATCAATTCCTACCGAATGTTAATTTTTAAGACGACTTATTCCTTTTTGAATACAAGCGGGTGAGAAATTAAGGGTACTGAGACTTGAATCACACAGCAGGGGGATTACAGGAGTGGGGCTAGTTTCGATGGTAAATAACTTGGCGAAAAATAAATTTAGCAATGCTGCTTTCTCCAAATCCTCTGTAAAAAAATGATTGTTGCCATTGAGTTAGGGTAGAATGACTTTCTGAAGCTTAGCCGACGACCGAAGACGGAAGACTTGAGCAACTGATCTGGAAGAGTTCGCATCACTCAATGTTGTGGCCTCTCTACGCCTATCTCGTGCAAGCCTTATTTTAAGCGCTAATTCAAATATTTGCGCTATTCTTAAGTGAACTGATAAAGAGCTATTAGACGTATCCTTAAGTTGTTTTTGTAATTTCTTAAGTATATTTTGGAGAAAATGTGGCACAGTAGAAGAAGCTGAATTTGATTTAAAAATCTTAAGTGGGGTAAGAGCCTGAATATTTTCTGTAAGGTTTTGCAATAGCTCCTGGAAGAAGTAGGGATCGTTAGTTAAAAATATGCTATGCCAATCTAGGGTACTTACGAAATCATTAACTAATTCATGGTTCACGTTACCAAAGTCGAGGTTATTGCATTTTACATCGGGCTTTTTAGAAAGAGAGACTGGAAAACAACAGTGAATTAAGGCATGGTCACTTGTGAAAATATCACGATGAAAATTCATAAAAAGAGGGTGGACATCATTTGTAAAAATTAAATCTAATATGTTGTCATTTCTGGTCACTGAACTGACCAGTTGTGACATGTTTGAAAAGTTAATAGTGTCAACCAATTTCTGAAATCTTGGTGGACAGGTATTTGCATGCCAGTCAATGTCTGGCAGATTAAAATCACCTTTAATTATTCTGACATCGAATTGAGTCTCTGCAACTTTTTCAAACATTTCACACAGCTGCATTACATTACTTGAGTTACAGGGAGGATTGTAGACACACCCAATTATCGCTTTTTTATTGTGTGGCAGGATGACTGAAATACGACAAAAATTTCCAGAAAATGAAATTGAAATTGCCCGGCGCAAGGAGGCTCTGCGGTCCGCCTGTGGTTCTCCGCGAGGCCAATTTGCGGTCGCAGCCATTCGGTTGTCGGCCACCATCGGCACTCAGACTCCTGGCCATTGGTGCTCTTGTGGGTCTTCCTTCCCTCGTCGGGACCGCTGGCACCGTCAGCAACCCCGGCGGCCAAACGGACTCCCTGCCCTCGTCTACTTATGGCAATCGATGCTGGACCTGACCCTGGTGACGGTGAGTGCCTCATTCTCTCAGAAATTGTAGTTTCAAGCCTTTTCTCTTCCTCTTGTACCCTACAAGATCACAGTCTATATTTCTCCACGCTCCTCCTAGGACATTTCTACATCGATATCCTCCATCAATTACGATCTAGGATATTGTGGCTGCAACCGTAGGTATAGAATTATTTCCTGCGTCTCTGGAATTATTTTTCTTGCGTGGACGATCTTTTTAAGTCGGAATTTAAGAAAATTTTGTTTTCCAAGCAATTCTACCGAGACGCAACCTCTTTAAACCAACAAATTCGCGGCCTAGTAGCAGAAATCGTCCAGATCCGAATAGTCTCGAGACCTTCAAAGGCTGAGTCGTTTCCCAATATTGAATACACTTTTTCAAATAATTGTAAAGTGCTTATTGAAAAATAGCTACAGTAATGGTAAAGTTAACTCTGACTATTTGTCGTAAGTCATAATCTGAAAATCATATCAACTGGCTAAGCAGATTGATTTATCTGCATTACAGAACTGTTATGACTTCATGATGAAGTTTGGTTCTGTTTTGTCAATACTAGGCAATCTGTTTGATGGTAAGTTATCACCATGGTCCTCACCCATCGTGCTCGTCAAAAAGAAGGGTGGCTCGATGCGACTCTGTATTGACTACAGGAAACTTAATACCGTTACTAAGAAAGATTCTTTTCCCTTGCCTCGTATAGATGCGACCCTCGACACCCTAGCTGGTAACATTATGTTTTCTACCTTGGACTTGGCCTCAGGCTACTAGCAGGTAGAGATGCGGCCCTCGGATCGCGAGAAGACTGCTTTTGCCGCCCCCTCTGGCCTTTATGAGTTTGAGACTATGCTCTTCGGTTTAGTAATGCGCCCAGCACATTCCAACGTCTCATGAATCAAGTCCTAGCCCAGCTCGTACCTAATTCCTGTATAGTCTACATGGACCACAGTATTGCGTTAGGAAAGGACTTTGACAACCATTTGCAAAACCTTCGGGCTGTATTCAACAGTCTTTGAGAGGCTGGACTCACTCTTAAACCCTCTAAATGTGTACTTTTACGACCTCGAGTCAAATTCTTAAGCCATTTCATCTCGTCCTCTAGAATAGAGACTGACGAAGATAAGGTGAAGCATATCCGCGACTAGCCCACCCCGGCAAATGTCACGGAACTTCGTAGTGTTCTAGGGCTAGCCTCGTACTACAGACGTTTCATCAAGGACTACGCCCATATAGCCGGTCCCCAACACAAATTGACGCAGAAAGATGTTAAGTTTAAGTGGGCTGCTGCCTGTGTCAATGCCTTCCAGTCGCTTAATGACAAGCTTTGTTCTAGCCCCA
>JAYGXS010000719.1:0-20699 GCA_036362985.1 Ligula intestinalis
CAGGAGTCTCAGGTGGATGCTAGACATCAGCTCCAGACCTTCAAGCCTCTCATCACCTACAAGTGTTCCAACCAGTTGGCCTTCTTCCTCTGCTCTGTCTATGCTCCCATGTGTGACGTAAATACTCACCACCTCATCGGTCCCTGTCGGCCGTTGTGCGAGAGGGTGCGGAAACGTTGTTCCCCAGTGCTTCGTATCTTTGATTTTGACTGGCCGGCCAATTTAAACTGTTCACGATTTCCTGAGCGCAACACGGTGGGCGGCGCCATGTGCATGGAGGGACCCGAGGCCGGGGAGGATGAAGAGGATGCGGATACGCCAGCAGTTGATGCCAGTGTCCACGGGTCCTCGGAAGGCGAAGTGAGCAAAGCGGAGTGGCCGTGGCCCCAAAAGACCCCCGCAGCGGCGACCTCACATACAGGCAGGGGGATACTGGCCGAGGAGAGGAACATCATACCCGCTGAAGGCATCATTCGACAGATTGAGGACCTACCCGAAGATACAAATATGGATCTCTCCCCGCAGGGCCCACAACTGCAGAATTGGTTAGCCCGTCTGAACCAGAACCCTCTGCCAACATTCTTTGGAAATAATGAGATCCCAGTGGCGCTGTTGGTCTCCTCACTGCGTTTCTGTTCCCATCTCTACAAACCCACCTCGTATATATTTATCAACAGGACGGGTCGTTGTGCACCGCACTGCTCCGCAGACATCCTCTTCTCCCAGAACGCCAAGAATCTGGCCACTGTTTGGACTAGTGTTATCTCAGGACTCTGTCTTCTAGCGACCACTTGTGCCCTGCTAAGTTATGCCATCCAGCCGAGTCTATTTCACCCGCTGGAGCGGCCTGTCATCTACATTGCTGGTTGCCAACTAGCCTATGCGCTGGGATTTGCTCTACGTTTGAAACTGGGTCGCGAGGCGGTGGCCTGCGGAGTAGATCCGGCCTCCGGCTACAGTATTCGCTTGCAGGAGGGCCTAGAAAACTCAAATTGCGCCCTGGTCTTCCTCATACAGTACTACTTTTTTGTTGCTGGAGCAATATGGTGGGCAATGATGGTCATTGGTTGGACCAGATGTACCTCTTATGCATATCGTCTAATACGTAACCCTTGCCGGGACTCGGCTAGCGCCTACGTACCCCCAAAAAGCCCTTGTTGCTGTCTTGGCCGCTCAACACGCGGCGAACCAACGTTCGTATTTGAAGAAACTGGTGTTTTCATGGACGGTGAATCAGGAACCGAGGCCAACAGATCGCATGGTCCCCCGAGCGGTGTAACTCCCGCTGCCATGGGCCACAGTGGCGGTGCTCAGCCAGCGACCACGAGTTCCCTCCGCGCCTCTCATGTTAACCGACGTATCCAGACTGCCAGTTCGAACAGCATTGATCTCAACTGCCTGGCCAAGGAACACGTGATTGCATGGCTCACACCTGGACTTCTCACAGTGGTGGTTCTTGTCACTCGTCAGGTAAGCAGCGCACACGGGCCTGCACACTTTCTCGTTAATATTTGATGCACATTTGGCAGCACAGAATTTACGTTATACCATTGGGGGAGTGGGTGTGTGGAAGTGGAGGCTGTGGGTTATTTTTATCTTTCAGACGCATAACGCCCGACTAGCAACCACCAAGGCTGGCGCACGTAATTACTCATGCGGTTTTGGTTCAACCATGAACACCTGTCAGCGCTGCAAAGACCCTGTCACGGTACTGTCATTGCTGCCATGGGAACGAGTCGACGATCGTTAGTGGAGGCCAGAGTTGATTATAAGGGGATGGCACGCAGGGATCGAAAAGGACGAAGAACGCTTACAGGGCGTGGTGTCTTATAGTTTCTATCAAGTGCGAAACAGTTGAGGGCCTCCTGTCTGCTGTTCTAACGAATCCACCAACCGCTTAGCACAATGTCATTCCTATTGGTGGAACAAAACTTGTTTTGGGAGCCAGCAGGAAAAGCCACCATGACGTTGTGGGAGAGAGCAATAATCGACAGGGTGAAGGATGAGTAAATTAACAAAATTCCAGGCCAAAAGTTGAGCCCAGACAGGCGGATTTAGCATTGAATGTAATACAACCAATATCAACTCCGTTTTAAAGGTGATTCAGTATGAGGAGACCTAGGAAAAAATAGACGGTAGACGACATAATCATAATATAAGAAGACGATGTTTCATGTTTAAGAGGTCCAAACGGTAGAACGTAGGGGAAAATTAGGTGGTAAAAGCGCACCCTTTTATGGGTGATCCGGAAGACTTCTTCAAGGAAGCAGTTACCGGAGACCAGTTTGCTTGAGAAACTTTGCAAAGCTAAGTTAAAATGGGTGTTTATTTACGCAGTAGGTGCTTCAAGTGTTATTGTGTTTAGAAAGGACTAGCTACACCCCGTTCTACTGCCCATTATTGAAATAATCGTTGTTATTGTGAAAACCAGCTTAGCAATGAATATTGCAGTTAGCCTCTTTATGCACGGTAGCTTACTGACCTTAATTTGAGCATGTGTGGCCGCATTAGGGGAAAATTACCACTGATATTTTATTTGTTATATTCTTGCAAATATAGTCATATTCCTCAGAAACATTTTTCATTAGAGCACACTTACTAAATACAACCTGAAATTATCTACTCCTTGAAATTTATTATTTATGGTTCTGAAAAAAAAATGAGGAAAACGTTAGGCACGTCCGTGTGCGTATTAGTGTAGTCTAGGGCGGCTACTCTAGTGTTGCTTTCAGGAAGCAAGCCTTAATAAAATAAGTATCCGAAGGTGAAATTGTATGCATTATTTGTAGCAAGATGTTAGGGTAGTAAAGGTAGTGAATACGGATGGAGTAATTTACCCTGTTTCTATAGGTTTTTTCTGACTTTTTAACTGGCGGCAGGAGGAATACTATAAAATGTAAGAATGACCTCGATTCAATTTACCTTGTTAATCAACAGTGCGCCTGATTGGAACATATTTCTAGATCTTGGGCAATTGCATTAGTATCAGTTTATTTTATAATATGCTGGTTTGGGTTGCCTTTGAGTTCGCTATTTGTACACGTGTGTTGTGGTAGCAGAAACATTGTATCTCAGTTTGTTGGTGAGGCCAATTGACCCGAGCCATGAGGTGGAACATAGTTTAAAAAGGAGCAGACAGTGAAAAATCTCCTTGGGATTTTTTAGGAGACAAAACTGGTGATCTCGCAGAAAAGCTATGATGGGGGGAGGGTGGGGGTTAAGAAAAGGAACTTCCGCTCTTGGGGTGAGGGTTAAACGAAGGGGAGGGGGGGGGAACATTGCGAGTTCACCGGAATCATCACCGAGTGTGGGAGATGCGGCCTGGTCCTCCTTTACTGATAGCAGAGCCCGCTGACCGGGTTGAAAAAACAGAAATAGTTGCGCAGATCGTTGACAATCCGCTGCGGGTGGAACCGAAGAAGAACCTTTAGGGGCCGCGTGGACTATGGCCGCCAAGTTCGGCTAATGCGATCGCTGACGGCTTCATCATGGTATTCATACGTATAAACGTCGTAGTATTGATCAAGATGGTATTCCACTATATATTTATACGTATTGAAATACGCGCATCCCTGGATGTGTAGACAGGATGAGATTACATTCTTTGGGAAAAATATAAATGATATTGCGTCAATTTGGAGACTGTTAACACAGCTTGTCGTCAGACTATGTGCTGTGTAGAGAAACAATTAACTATTTGCCAGTTTTGAACAAAATATTATACGGTTAAACTACTTCGGCGCCAATACACGTTGCTTGCATTGGATCATCCTATTGAGATTGTCTGTGCTCGTTTGAATTTATTCTAGGGATTTTTTTTAGCATCTAAATTGCTAGGTCAATTTATATGTGCCTCATCGAGCCAAAAAATTGTTCTGGTGGCGAAATTTATCAGGCAGAAACTAACTGCCCCTTTAAATTTCTCTCAAAAATGGATGCGCACGTGACTTTCTGTGTCAATGCTTGAAGTATCGAGCGTTCAAACAAAAATTTATTTCGGACGCTACGGTCACCCAGACGCCAAAAAATCATCTGGCGAACTCTCGTCTACGTCTGAAATGCATCTGAGTTTGTTTAAAGGGCAACTGAAAAATAAGACTTGGGTAGGCAGAAATACATTAACGACAAAGGCACGAAAGACGGGTGGAACGGTCATTTCTTGCTTATTAGCTATGATTATTCACTCTTACCTAACTCTGGGTGTTACGGTATCCGAGTCGCGAACTCTCAACCTGTTGGCTTGAAATTCAACAGTCTACTTACTGTCCCACGGGCTCGTTGTCTCATGTCTATCCACCAATAAATTTTATTGTTATTGGCCTTTTCATGGAGCCTGTTGTATGTCATCGTGGCTAGCGAGCTGCGTCGAACTGACATCTACATAAACGCCCTGATCATATTCATCCCGTATTGTGACTTTTTATCTTTATATCATCCTATTTGTTGTTGCGACCAGTCTATACAGTGTTTTGACCAAAAATACCACTGGCGTGTAACACCAACTTCTTCTTACAATATGTGTAACCTCTGTACTCTGCGTAAGGTACCTTCTAGTCGTTTAAGTTTATGCTCTCGCTCTCTAGAGCAGCTGCATTTTGGTTCAACCAACGTGTTCTACTGTCCCATGGTTGATGTATAATAAATAGTTAGAATTACATATTATATGGATGGAGCCGAATAGGTGAGCCCTGGATTTCTGTTGCGAAGGCCATGAACTTCGATCGCGGGAATGAGAGCCGTGTAGTAGCCCGAGCTTGCTGGCTCGCATGGTAGCCCGTCATCAGATAATATTTACGTGCAAGAAGTCAACACTTTTGTGATCAAACAATAAAGGGTTGTGTCCGTAACTAGGTGACTCGTGCCGTTTCACTCTCAGCGGTCTCAGGGGGCGGTTACGGTATTCTTCTTTTGCCGGAAAGGGGAAAAAACAACATGGCTGCCAAGGTGTATCGGGTGATGGCAAAGGGGGTTGACAGATCAACCTAACAACAACAGGTTGTCCAACAGGTTTATGGAGGTGTAGGTGGTCATTAGCACGCCCAACTTGTACGTCCCAGTGACAATATTTTAATCACCTGGTGAAACGACGACATTTACGACCTACCAGTGCACGTTTGACCACTGTTCAGTAATTTGTAATTGCCGTGGCTGCGATCATGACTAATCTGACTGGCCTCAATGAGTTTCCGGACGGTACTTCTCCACGCGCGACGATCCGTCGCAGCAGACCTAGAGAGTTTGATACATTCTCTTCGCCAAAGCAGGAGACCAAATACTGAAGGTCCAAGAATCACGTCCATGTCCTGACGGACTGAGTGCAGGCAGGTTTTGAGCTGATCCCCACTTCAACGTTTCCAATTACGTAAAGGTTTCTGTTCGAGGGTAGAAAGACTAAGCTCGTGGGGTTGACGATGAAGAACATGTCTAAATCACCTCAGTCGTCTGTCTTGGATGGCCTGAGATATTCTTGCGACGTTGTCGCAGCGAGTGCGGACGATAGTCTATGAGACGAAGTCTATGCACTTCACTCGAAGGATAGTCCTCAAGCAGTAGTGGTCAAAGGCCTCCAGCTTCCGCTCATGTTCCACGCGCTAAGCCCAGCATTCGCAACAGACCACACAGATGCACGGTACACTTAGAGCTATTTTGTTGATAGAAATACCGTGTCGGGTCCACAGACACTTTGAAAGACAGGAGAAAACTCGTGGAACTGCGACGGTTCGGGAGACAATGTCATTCTCACTTTGTCCATTCGGCAGCAACCTCGCTCCGGGGTATTTTAAAATGTCTACTTCTTCAAGTTGACAACCACTAATCATGAGATTTGCCTTCTATTAGACAGGAATTCAGCATGAGAACGCTTTGGTCTCACCAGCGTTTATGGATAAATCGACCATTTTAGTGACCTCGTTGACCTGTAACACCATGGACTGTAGATCGCCAATGCTTGAGGCTAGTAAAACGATATCATCGGCATAGTCGAGATCAGGCAACCTGTTTTCCGGTGCGAGCTCAATACCGTCATCTTCAAATAGGGCCTTTCCGAGAATCTAGTCAATGGCGTAGTTAAATAGGATGGGCGACAGGACACAGCCCTGTCGGATACCAGGCCGGATAGCAAAGGGTTATGAGAGGTTGTTATGAGCCAGGACCCGTGCGGTGGAATAGAGGTATTATGCCTGGATCATGGCGATTATTTTTGGTGGTACACCCTCTAATACCATTATCCGCCATAGGGACTCACGATGGACGGAATTGAACGCAGAGGCAAAGTGAAAGAGCAGACGGCCGTTGGTTGACGGGATTCAAGGATCAGTCTCAGTGGTCCACACATCCACACCCAGCGCGAAGTCCGGCTTGGTTGGGCTGCGTCCTAGAATCATGCATGGACTGGAATCGCCTGAGAAAAACCATAGCGAAGATGTTTGCAGCGACGTCGATGATATTTATACCGCAGTAGTTCTCACATCTTGTTTTACCTCTCTTCTTGTGGACAGGTAAAAGGATGCCGGAGTCCTAGTCATCAGTAAAAGCCTCGTCTATCCCCGCCTGTTAAATCACCTCATGGATTCAAAGTGCCAAAAAGTCGACACAAAACCTATTAGACTTTAGCGGGTATGCCGTCCTTTCCAGGGGCCTTACTGTTGCGCAGCCTTTATTGGCATCGGCGATTTCTCTTTCTGAAGGTGGTTCGTATGGTACTGGATAGATGACAGAGGGGGGAGGCTCTGCTGTAGATGGTAGCAGGAATGTGCTGGACTCCGTATCGAAGTTAAGGAATTGCTCAAAGTGCTCACGCCAGCGTTCGACCTTGGTAGCGTTGTCAGCAATAAAGCCGCCATTTACATAACGAAACGAGTCATTCAGTAAGGACAGCTTACCAATAAACTGGCGAATAAGTTGGTAGGCTTTACGCGTATCACCAACGTTTGAGGCCTGCCCCAGTGAAGTCGCTGTTTCAGCCCAGTATTGCTTCCGGTCCTCTCTAGAACATTATATCGTCATCTGTCTTAGTTGACGGAAATAATCATCAGGTCCAATCACTACGACGCCGCTGGGCGTATCCAATAATTTTCTCGGCTGCCCCATAGCATAGACCGACATTTTCAGTGAAAACCATTGGCTGCTCTTTTCTTCGTCGGCTCAGGTCGTGAAATGGGACCGTATCTTTCTGGTCAGGGCCTCGGTAGTGTTGATTTGCCAAATTTTGGCAACATTGAGTTGTCTAGAGCGTAGTATTTTGGGCGCGGATGAGAGGTGTGGCTTCAAGCGCGAACTGAAATCCAACCCTCGACCTCCCCACCGGTGGTTCGCGGGCAACGTGGGGAAACTCACGGCGAACAGAGGACAATGGCTGGTAACACCAGGGACGTCATCTGTAGCAAAATTAACAAGAAACTTTATAGACAATACGAATATCACGAATCTCAATACTGCTGCGGCGTCCCCGGGAAGCGACGCGCTCCGTGGTCGTCTGGTGCCCGGAGTGCAAAATATGCAAGCCAGTGCTCTCAACTTGAACAATGCTACGGCGTCCCTGGAAAGCGACGCGCTCCATGGTTGCCTGGTGCCCGGAATGTCAAATATGCAAGTAAGTACCCTAAATTTGCGACATAGTTTGTGCATCGGTTGCTAAAATGTGCGGACATGGCTTGATCCCGGCCGTTAAGCACTTCTAGCACGCGCATTATGGGGCTATAAAGTAGACGTTTCCTGCCTGTCAAAGGTTCGTCTCCCAGACTCTGGAACGAGGGAAATCGAAGTCCCACAAGATGATGCTGAGTACGTGCTCCTCCACAGCGGATCACAAACGAACACAGGACAGCATGGGGTGGCAATAGCCATGACAAAAAAGGTGCACAACACTCTCGTGGCGTTTGAGCCTGTCTCAGAGCGGATTGCCACAGCCCGCTTCAAAGGCACCATTGCAAATATGTCTGTGGTTGCCGTTTATGCCCCAACATCGCAAGCGGATGAAGCAGTTAGGACGGAGTTCTATGAACGCCTTCAAGCTACAGTGGCCAGGATGCCCCCTAGAGACTTGCTCTTGTCGCCGGAGACTGGAATGCCAGGATTAGCCCATGCGATGAAACCTCGAGACAGGTCATCGGAAAATACGGACTGAGCCAACGTTGTGACAACGGAGAACGATTGGTAACATTTGCTGATTATAACCACCTCGTCGTTACAAACACTCGTTTTCAACACCCCCATCAGCAATTGCTTACATGGTATTCAAACGATGGTCGAATGGCAAACCAGATAGACTACAGCTTAGTACGCTCAAGGTGGACCACCTCAGTATCCGACAGCCGATTATTTCGAGGTGCGGAAGTTGGGTCGGATCACGTACTTGTCCGTGCCCGCTTTAAGCTCCGTTTGTCGAATCGAATTATGAAACTGCCCCAAAACGTGTCAACTTTATGGCACTATCACACATAGGAACCCTTGTAGCATTCAACGAAAGTCCCACTGCGCAGATCCGAGATCAATCCACTGTTCGAATCGAACCTCGAGATGACGTCGATAATGAAACTTCGCCCGATACTGAGTGGCCACACTTGAGAGACGCGCTACAAAGTGCGATGAATTCGAGCTTGCAACGGAGAACTCAGAGACTCAGAGAAACTCAAACTCAGAGAACTACCGCTCATTGAGACGCCAAACTACGCGATCAGCAAGATGCGACCGTCAGAACCATTGGACCGAGTAAGCTGGCTCCATAAAATCAGCTTCAAACTCTGGTAACTTCCACTAGCTCTATTACCTTTTACGTAAAGCATCAGGCAAATATAAACCGCCTTGCACTACCGTTCGGGATAACTCGGGTCAAGTGATAACTGATATGGCTGGCAAAATCGATCGATGGCGAGAGCACTTTCATGAGCTACTGGATCCGCCTATACGTTCACCTGCGAACCTGCAGCTATCAACTGGAACTCTATACGGTAGTAACTGCAGGCCACCTACGAGATTTGAAGTGGAATCGGTATTACAACGATTAAAAGTACGGAAAGCAGCGGGTGAAGATGGTATCCCAGCAGAAGCCTACAAAACTCATTGTCCTGCTTTGACGGAATCACTAAATCGACTGTACTCGACTATATGGACTTCCGAAGTCATCCCGACTGACTGGTCCCTGTCCATTATTTTACCGATACCGAAGCGCGGTGACAGGACATTATGCTCAAACTACCGTGGCATCAGCCTCATAGATATAGCCGCCAAAGTGTCTGCGACTATCCTTCTCCGTAGATTTTTGACTGAGCGCAATCTTCGTACTCGTCCTAACCAAGGAGGATTTCGTCCAGGTAGAGGATGTATTGACCAGATCTTCCTTCTACGCCGCATACTAGAGCACAGACATCAAAACCAAAATATCACCACCACCTGTTTCATCGACTTTAAGACCGCATTTGGTTCTATCGACAGAGAAGCTTTATGGCAAGTCTCACTTGCTGACGGTCTCACACTAAAGTTGCTCAATCTCATCAAAGCTTTCTATGGCACAACATCAGCTCGAGTAAGAACCATTGGTGAAGAGTCAACTTCTTTCCCTCTGACTTGTGGAATTCGACAAGGGTGCCCTCTTTCTCCAGTTCTCTTCAACTTCTTGATCGACTGGGTAATGCATCAGTCAATTCTACCTGACAGTGGATGTGAAATCAACCCCAAATTCAGAGAACCGGACCTGGAATATGCCGATAAAATTGTTGTTCTCAGTAAAACTCCTCAGTCACTACAGCCAATGCTACACCGAATCACCAGCTTCGCTGCAACTGTTGGTATGACAATTAATGTGCGCAAGACGAAGCTCCTGACTACGTATCTGGGCACAGCACGACCACTGTTTATCAGCGGTCAACCCATTGAAGAAGTAAGCTGCTTCAGCTATTTGGGTTCGAATATGCTAGCCAATGGACAGGCCAAAGACGAAATCGAGAACCGAATCGCGCAGGCTAGAAATGCATTCAGGCTGCTAGCCAGACCACTCTGGTCTCGCTCAGACATCAGTTTACGTACTAAGCTGCTGCTATAGAAAGCATCAATCAGACCG
This sequence comes from Ligula intestinalis, assembly GCA_036362985.1. Lineage (NCBI taxonomy): Eukaryota > Metazoa > Platyhelminthes > Cestoda > Diphyllobothriidea > Diphyllobothriidae > Ligula > Ligula intestinalis. The sequence continues at coordinate 10,058 of JAYGXS010000719.1, forward strand.
GTGTGAGTATGTGCCTGCGAAACATGGCCAGTGGGAAAGGCGGACATCCTATCGCTCGAAGTCTTTGACCGTTGGTGTCTTCGACGCCTCTTAAGAGGCTTCTGGCAGGCTCGAATCTCCAATGTTGAGCTATACCACAGATGTTTGAAACTACCAAGTCTACCATCGTACATCCAGCATCGCCGATTGCAATGGTTTGGCCATGTTCTGCGCAAACCATCGACGGACCCTGGTCGTGAACCCTTCTCGTAGTGCAAACTGGAGATACCGACAAGGCGGTCAACTATAGACATGGCTTAGCACCGTTAAGTCGGACGTTGAACGGATGGGCCTCGTAACCGTTTACGGCTTGCGACATTGGAACAAACAATGGGTCGCCGCTATTCGTGACATCCGTGAAGCCGATTCATCCAACAACAAGACCTAATTGAATCAAGTATCAAGTAAGTAGTAAGCGTGAACGAACGAGAACGTGGTCGGACCCATGGGTAGAACCAGTCTCAGCACAATGCAGCGACGTACTATCAGGAACGTAGCTGCGGAATCTCGCGCTGACTAAAATGTAGTCAATCTGACTGGTCGTATGGCCGTCGTTTGAGTACCAGGTTAACAGATGTTTTTTTTGCGTTGCTGGCAGCACGTGTTCGTAACACACATATGTTTGTGAATTGACCACGTAAGCCATCCGTTAGTTGACTGCTTCCCAGGCAAGTAGTGCATGGTTTGCTGGTTGCGAGAGGGCAATTTCCACATCATGTCTGTCGGAGGAGTCATGTGGGCCACGATGGTATAGAGTGAAGTATGAGTTAGCTCCAGGAATCTTTATCTCCCGAGTGTCTGAGTCAGGAGGTTGGACCTTGGATCTACGCTGTACGAATAGAGGCTGCGTACCGTCAAGCTTTCACTCCCAGGGGCCCCAAACGTTCGCACATTCCAGCATCCAATACCAAGGTCCTGATTCCGATTGAGTACTCCACCTCGCATACTATTCGCCCGCACCCCTGGGCAGGGTTGCAAAGCCCGTCGGTTCCCGCGGACGTCGTAGCACGGACCGTAGCGTAATTATTGGATATAGCTTTTTGTGAGGTGTTCTGGGAAATTTGAGTACGGATGGGTCCCCAAACGCCGCTCGGAATGCCTGTTCGACGTTGTCTTCTCTATGGCTTTGGTTCAATAGCCTAACCACAGGACAGTGGTGGTAAGCGATACTATTTGCCGGTGGTTCACGCTCGCCATGTCACAGTGCCGTCGTCACGCTTTGCGACACTATAGGCCTTTGGCTTACCAGACCTCAGTCGCCGCGTCCTGGTAGCACTGCCGCTGCCGCCGCTGGTCCGCGACTGTTTATTCGCCAGACACCCAAGAGTCTGCTTATTTCACAGCTTACTCTCACTGAAGGTCGTTCCACCTGTGGCCGCGCCGGGTAGCCAGCATCTAGGCTGGCCGTTAACCCACCTTCCCAGAAGTGTGTACACAGGACTCGAGTAGGCTTTCCGTTTGCCTTCACGCCTTTCACCTTCTATAACCTTCTTCCGAAAACTCCATCGTTCAACCTTCTAGTGCCGATTCACCGCTGCCAGCATGTTCGTTATGCTTTAAACCAATGGTAAATAGTGCCTTAAGTGGTCCAGAGCCTGAGACAGTGCGCAGAGGCGAAACCGACCACTACTGTCCCCTGGGGCGGTACTGACTTGTACAGATGTAGGATTGAGGTACTGAATACCGTCACTGCATTGGGGGCCCTCTGTTTGAGCCTACTCGTCGGATTCCAATGGAGTGGCTAGATCTGAGTAACTGGGGTTGTGTGTTTGCCGGAGGCCCCCGTGGATCACGCGAGTTTTGATTCATCTCAACCTATCGACGAAGGATGTCGCAAGGGTACATAAAGAAAGAGACATTGAAACTGGGGTCATTCTCCAATGTATATAATTATCCCGTTGCTGTTGTTCAATCAGAAATGGACGTACAACAGTCTGTCGGCTTCTCGTTGAAAGCAATCTCCGTATGGGCGACAACAGTCACGAAAAGGCGCTCAACTACCTGGTCGAAGGCGGTCAGACTATGGTAGCAGATGGGAAAGGTTTGCTACAGGCAAATTTTGCCTTCATTCAGCCAAACGAACTCTGAATACCACCTAGGCTCAGAAACAAAATCATGCGCTCTCTTATGGTGCAGATGGTCCACAGGTCACAGATGGTGTTTAGAATTATGACTGGCTGAACGAATTAAGGATAAACCCGAAACGGTTCTGTATCAATGTACCCGTCTTCTCGGCCCCCGTCTTTCCCATGCTTTAACACATCAATGCGTTCAATGAGCTTCTGCTGGCGGAGTGCCGATGTCTCTGCTGTTACCGTCGCACCAGTTCTTGTGAATCTGTAGTCAACTACTCCCGTAAGCAGATTCAAAAGATGCCCAGGCTTTTCGGTCGAAAATTAGATGTGGACGGGGACCAGGGTTCATCTTACACAAGTCTCCGCATTGACTTTGTTTGCGTCTTACAAAGCCGCATTTCACGTCGCAGGCATAAAGTTTCGCAACAGCAGCGGAAACCAGCTTTCCAATCGTGTCTTTGCCTGATGCTGGATCAGGTTGTTCGATGCTCTCACTGGTCAGACACTTGCCTTTACCCGAGATTATTTCACGCCCTTCCATTCAGTCTTCGTTGGTCTTCTGACAGTCAGTGCTACCAGTTTCTTCAGGAATCTGTCTACAGGAGTGGGAAGTTGTCCTCAACGCATGACACCACCGCCGCGTTTGTATTTCCTTATCTATATCGTCACCAGTTACGTCGCGAGCTGCCCCTTTTGCAGCAAGAAAGTGGCAGAACCTGGAAATTGAATTTTTTCTCATCCATTTCGGGAGAGGAGGAGGAGTGGCAGTTCACGATGAGCATACCATCAGATACAAACGCTGGAAAGAATAGAAAATTTTCTCATCAACAGCGGGTACTAAAAAAACGACAGAAACTTTCGAAACAACTCATTAACCAGACTGCCTTACTTAGAAAGTTATTTGTGCCCTGCATATCAGTTCCCGTCAGGCCTGCTGCACGGATCATATGCGAAAAAGGTGTCGTTAGATATCTCTCTTGATGGTAGGACCCTTGCCCCGTCGTCGTGGACGAATCTTCTTGGTAAGCTGCACTCCTTTAAGGCACGAGTTCCATAATGGTTGTAGTGGTTATTCGTTAAGCAACCTGTGGCGATTGTTTGGGCTACTTCAAGGCCCAGAGAGTCTAAGTATATCACAAGGCGTCTGAGCGTTCCTCTAAGGCCTTCGCTGCCATACTTTCGATAACTGCTGCTCCGGCTGCTTTTTAGCATATAAACATCTGTCTCGAGGGCAGTTTGGGACTATAATTAGCCGTGGGAGAGGACGTGCACCCTGACTCGCGCTGACTGTTCTGTGCCTTCGCGCCAGACCACATAGACAGGGGTTGTAGCGCACATGTCCGTGCCTTCAGTTGCCCGGGTTTTCGGCCACAGATGCACCAATACCTGCAGTTGGAGTGCCAACCAAAGAAAAGGTGACAGTTTTTCACAATTGTCCGTTCATCTGTTAGCCTGCAAAGCCAGGCCTGTGAGCCAAACGGTGATGCCCGTTGCTGTCCGGAAACCGGGTGAACGGATCAGACGACAGGGAAATTAGGTTTACGCACTTGCTGCGAGACGAAGGCCGAGCCAAGTCTATCCAAATTCTTGCGGAGCGGACTTTTGCCTACCAGTTGTGCAGTAGATGAGTTATCGCCTGAAATGTTAGGCAAAATTCAGGAGTGTTTTTTGGGCTTCGGACAGATTACTTAAGTCGGATGGTCATATTAATGATTGGGTAGCATTAAGCTGCAAATATTTTAGTCACGTCAGGATGCCAGCTTTTGATCGAGCTACTTTTCGGTCGCCTGCAGCTGCAATACCGTATAAAAGATGACTACTTAAGTAGTATCCTTTTTTCTCATTGATTTTCCTAACCTTCATAAATTCAAGCATTTAATATGGAAAACACACAAAAATACGTGCTTCCTTGCATTCATTTGACCGGAAATCACGTTTTATTTAACTTACTGCTTGTGTTTAGGGCATATTTTGATTTTTGGTGGAACGCTGCTCTCGGGATATTTGATCTACTATCTGAACATTCCTCTACATACAGAGGATACCTTTTTTCGGTGCATGTGGGCCACGTTGTATACTGTACAGGAGTGTGGAAGCACATATGAACTGGGATCCATGCCACTGCCTATATTCCCTTATTTTAATTGTTGTGTTAAAATCATTGTTAAGGGTTAGCTGTGGATAGAGGCGCCTGATGGCTTGCTTAGGGGTGAATACTGATTATTATGTAGTCTATTCTAAAGTCTTTTTAATCAGTTTAGGATGCCGGCTTTTAAAGAGTATCGTTCCGACTTCCAGCAAAACATACCTATTGTAAAACTGACTGCTTAAGTAGTATGCCTTTTTATCATTTATTCGACTGCCTTTATAAATTCAAATATATTTTATGGAAGACGTGCACGAGAAAATAATTTTTTGTACTTGTTTGATAGTAAATTTTGCCTTCTTTAAATTTTATACTTGAAGGAAGGTAGCTTTCGGTTTTAAAAAAGTTGCACAATCGCCGAATAATTTTCTAACCTAGTTACTGCTATATTTGAATTCAAGGTTTAGAAACTGCGCACTGTGTACATCTTGTTTTAAAAAAAACAAATTTTCACCTACAGTCTGAAGAAGAGGTCACATAGTCGACATACAATATTTAAAAAGATGTGCAACATATTTTATACAGTTTACGTAGCGTTAATAAACTGACGGATCCGATGTTTTATGAATAAACGCCTGTCAGTTGTAGAAAAGCTCATAATTATCAACTTTTTAACCCGAAAGCTACACTTCCTTCAAGTATAAAATTTAAAGAAGGCGTAATTTTTTATCAAACATGCACGGGAAATAATTTTTTGTCTATGTTTTCAATAAAATATATTTGAATTTATAAAGGCAGTCAAAATCAATGATAAAACAGCATACTACTTAAGTAGTCAGTTTTTACAATAGATACGTTTTGCTAGGAGTCGGAGCAAAACTCGTTAAAAGGCCGGCATCCTAAACTGACTGAAATGACTTCAGAATAGACTACACGATAGTCAGTATCAAAACTGGAGTCCATTGCGATTAGCGAAAGAATATTAGTCTGTAGCATATGTCGAAATATTGCATAACCAACGGTGTCTGCTGGATGTCCGATCTCGCCTACACTCTTCTTCACATCTGACATGGACTGGTTGGGAAAGGGGGAGTGTGTTAGATGCAGCGAGCATCGACTATCACTTAAAACTAAGGTAAGCACAGGTTATAATTGCCATCATAGTGTCACCTAACCCTGGGAATCGTTAACGCCGAAACGATTTAAAATGTAGACGATATTTCCTTTTGCATGTTGCGATTGCAAATAAAATGGTCATTGAGTCTGCTACGAAGGAATCGTTACAACTAATGAAAATCCAGTTGAATAAAGCTATCCACCTAGTAGATCTACAGATACTTGCATGCAACAGAAAAAAATATGAATGACGAAGGTTTTCATTAGTTGTAACGTTTGGTTGCTGTTGAAATAGGCTGCTCATGAGATAGATCGTCTACGTGCGAGGGGAAAGCTTTTATTTAACCACTGGTTCAGTAGGAATAAGTCTGGGGTATAAGCTTACCTTGGTTATGACTATGATTTATCCCTACCAAACTAATCACAGCCTTCCCTGAAACGCCTGATGGAAATAGTCAGACCCGACCGTGGAACTGTCATACTTTACAAGTGGTAATAGTAAATGGACGGATAAGAGGCTTATTGAATGGACATTGAACGGGCACGGAAAATCTCATACTTATAAACCTTGATGAAGATGAAATTTGCCATGAAATGAATGATGGTAATAATATTTTTATCTTCTTGCTGCGTAATATATTCCGATTTGCAATAGCATTAAAAATAAATGGGAAAAAACGATGCTACTTAAATACTCATGTTTACAGATTGCAGTTTTTGTAGGCGGTCGGGAGGAGTCTCTACCGAAAGCCAGCATCTCGAAGTGACTTTATTACTGTTTTGGATTCTGTTGCGCAATAGTTACTGTCACAAAGTTATTCTCAGTAATATTCTCTTACTTGAAGGCAGTTTTTGGAAGTTTGGTTGACATTTCATGAGGTAGCTCGCCTACTGCACAAAGGAGGCGTGGCACAGTTCGTAATCACGCAGTTACTGAGTCTGTGCTCCGAGGTGATCTTTAAGCATCGGCTCTGTAGCGATCTAAGTCGTGGTTGTGCCCAGATCACTGCAATCATCAGGTCGAACCTCGGGTTGAAGGTAAAAGGCAAGAGTCACTAGAGCGGGGATCTTATTGTGCATAGGATCGTGCATTGCTGTCTCAGGCAGCAGCGGCCACTGGCGAATCCAGGGCTTGCGGTGACTGCGTCCAGTCGTGTCCGAGTTTATGTATGAGAGAGAGGGAGAGAGTTGATGATGGCAGCTGCTTTTACATGACTGTGAAGCGAGCTCAAGTGTTTGGCTATCGGTGTGTTTCTATTCACCCAAAAGGGGTGTCAAGTATTGAGGTCTATGATGCGTCGCTTAAAGGGGGCGCGTTTAAGGGGCCCTTGAAAAAAACTGCGACTAGCTGAGTACGCGCTTGCGAATGAATGTTGGTCAAGCAATTTAAGGTCTGCGAGTCGGATGCCATCGCCTGTGAGGCTGCATGACCTTGATACGACGGGAATTGAACACAAAAGCGGGGGAGGGGGAGCACTGTAGGCCATCTACTTACTTATGTCTCATATTTTTAACTGCTAAAACTCCAAACGTTCAATTACCAAGTAGGGTGGGATTTTTTCGCACTTTCAATACCCTCTTCAGGCTAAAACTTACTTAGCTGCCCAGTACATGTACCGAGTTAGGTGACGAACGCCGTTATTGAACTGGGGTTCCGTTTTCGCATCTTCGGTAGTCATTCGTCAAAAAGAAAGCTTCACTGTGCAGAAGGATTCTAAATTGTCATGGCAAAGCACAAGAAAGGTGTCCGGCACTATCACCAGTGGAGTCACTGCACTAGTGTCTATTACGTTTTGATTGGGGGACTTCATAGATCTTAAACTGTTACTCTGCCGCGTTTATGATTGGTTTCTGTTATTGGCCAGTATAATTTTTATTGATATTCGTCTGGCCGTGACTCGTCTCACTAGATGCTGGGGCTACTTCGTTCTATAAAGTTAACAAGATTGACGAGCCTCTCTTCCCAAATGGCACTGGGGGTCTTATTTGTCATATGAAGTCAGAATGAGACAAACACTGCACCATTTAAATCTGTCATACGTCCCCGCTTTCATAAGTGCAGTCTATCAGTAATCGCCGCAGCAACAGAATCGCTAGTTACGTAAGTGAATCAAGCATTGCTCAAGATCAAGTAGGTTAAGAAGGGAAGCTGAGTAGTTACCAGTATTTCTATTGACAACAATGAGGAGGAACCGGGTTTGACGGGGTTTTGGTCTCAGAAGTCATTGTTTTGGGAGTGTATCAGTTCCCCACCGTTTCCTCAACTGAAATTCTTACACATTAAATATCGCTTTGCGATATCTTTCATCTCATCCCTCCTGGTCTTTTCATACTGAATCACCTTTACATGAGAACATTAAAAGCAGTGTTAAATCCGCCTTTCTGGTACGCAATCATCGAACTGGCGTCTTTTGTTCATTCATTCTTCTGATTCTTGTCACTTTCCTATAGTGTCCTGATTTATTGAAAATGTAATATCTACATGCATAGGCTCGGCCGCATTCTGTTCATTCCCGTTGCCAAGTTCCAACTGATTGTCCGAACATTTCCGCTGACTGGTAACAAAGTCGGTTACAATGCCTCTGTCTCCATATGCCACACACAGACATATACGGATCAGCGCAGTGTCTCCCTTTCTGGGCGGTTAACTATGAAGCCAGTCGTTTTAAGAAACACTCAAAGTTCTTAAACTGATAGAGAGGAAGAGAGAGGGGATCTTTGCGTTTTTGGTGGCAATTATTCCTCCAGACAGGCTCAGAAGCTGCATCCCCCGTGCGGCCGAGGTACATTTGGACCGATTTCCGACCCTATAGATGGAGGCACAACTCAAACTAAATTTTTAATCAGCCGTTCGTGGGCGGGCTCTTGCACTCTCTGTGCGTTCTCCTCCTCCTCCTTCGTCTTCTCCTCCACGAAGCCTGGCACTGTACGGGTGTGCGCGCTCAAAGTCCAGATCGTACTTGCACGCTAGCGTGTACTGTCATAGCAGCTCTGGCGGAAGATGCAGATGGATCGCCTGCTGTGGAGCACACTGGTGGGCGCGCGAGCGCGCGTTCACCAGAACCCCGCCACCTGCGAGGTGGTCGCAGGTCTTGTCGCGTTGGCCCCGCGCACTGCTGCCGGCCGACTGGCCGCCGCCGCTGTCGCCTCCTCGCTCTCCGGCGCTGCCGCTGCCGCCGACGCATCTGCCGGACTATTTTTTTTTCTCTGCACACTACAGAGGCAGGCCATTCCCTTTTTTTCTCCGCCTTCTATCTCTCTCTCTCGCTCTTCTTCTTCTGTGGTCCAGCCCCCACCCGCCCGTCCGAAGCCAGCGGGCTCTGCCGTGAATGCGATGCGCGCGCTAGTGCCCGCCCGCGCGCACTTTTCGCCCGCAACTTGCGGTGCGCCGATGACGGGCGCCCTCATCCGGCTGCTGCTGTTGCTGCTCCCTCTTTTCAGCCGTCAACCGCAGCAACCCTCTTTCTATGGGTTGGGTGACAAACAGAACGCCTGCACACACACACACACACACACACACACAGAGACTGTTTTTTTCCTCTTCGCTCTGGCTACTGGTGGCTGTCAGTGGGTGACTGTTGTTCGCGCGCCGGCTAATTGTGGCTGAAACCGTTCTTCTTCAGTCTGTGAATACTCAACTATAAACCCTGTGCGCACACGCCATACACACACACACGCACACACAAACACGCCAAGTGGCCTCCTCTGACTTCTGCTTGGTTGTTATCGTGACTGTATTTGTCGGGCCCTCCCACATAATTGTTCTCGCTGAGAGAGAAAGGCGGTCAGCTTCGTCCAGTTAGTGTTTGCTTTCCAGAAGGTCACATGGGAAGGGCCGGATCCAGCAACAACTCCGACGACAGCAAGCATTATGGTCGCGCTATTATCAAGCCCGCATCCGACACTGAAGAGGAAATTGCGACCATTAATGAGTCGAACGCGAATTGCCAAGCTATCACCACACCAATTAAGATCCCAAGCGGTGGCTACAAAAGCTGCTACTGATAGTACGCATGCGGATGAAAGCTACAAACTATAAATTCCACGCAATTTTTGCGTGTAACAGACTATCTTACGATTATCTATGATTAGGGATTCTCGACAGAATCCGAAACGCCAGTTAAATAAAACTCTTGTTCCAGTGGTCACATCCTCGTCTGAACTGTTTAATAGAACTCGCATATTCACCTCGATAGGTAGGCCACTGCCTGTTTGGGCATTGCGTTCATCAAATGAAGACCCAGTGTCAGCAATGCGCACAGTTTGAGCAGGTTCCAGCGGAATATCAGGGAGCGAAGACTTACTCGTATTAATGCAAATTAACATCCCCTTCCGAAGCATTGGCCCGACAGTAGACAGATAAGATTCCAAGGTAGGTGGAAAGGGCGGATGGTGGGGGAGGGGGGTACTGATTGTTCCCTCATCACATTTTACCCAACCATTCGCCTGATTGGCACACACACCTGTGCAAATCCTGTCTGCGCCGTGTGAAGTTTGTGCGCGACATTTATCATGAGCTGACTCAGGCGTGAATAAACTGTGGAAAAAATAGCTGTCACCGACGTCTTTTGGTGCTCTAAGTCCTGCTGGGGGTTGTCTATTAGCGCAGCTAACACCTCAGAACAGGTGAAAAATAGGTAAATAATGCCGTGAGTATATTCCTTGCAACGCCCGTGTGGAAGGTCCTCTCTATGGTATTGAGCTCTGCTTCTTTCGTTGGTCGCCTATATCCTCCCTCCTGCGGGGCCTGAGATCCCTTGATGTAAACAGGTTTGGCTCTATTGTAGGTCTAATTGTCTAAAATCATAAAACTATAAATTTGTATTCCTTTTGCCTTGTGTTATGTGCGCAAAACAGTGGGTTGGTTGTAGGCAGGGCGTGTACTACGAACGGGAGACAGCACAAGCGGGGGGAGTCTTGCTGACGCAGCCGAGTATCTCGCATGGGGTAAATATACTAGGCTGAAGGCTATCCAGTCAGAATGCGTATCCATGAGCTTGACCCATCGCTTGTCACGCGCTCGGGCATGGTTCCGACATTACGGCCAGCATACACTGCACCCTGGTTCTCTAGGCCTGAGATAGCCCTTTGTGTCCTTCTGCCTGCCCCGCGAGATGCCAACTACATTATTAGGCAATAATGTGACTCCTGCTTGCTATCGCATGACGTCACTTTAGTCGACACAACCAATCCAGGCAGATGTTGTGCACTGCTGGAACCTGAACTGGAACATCCTTCTGATGTTCTGTCGTCAGGGCGCCTGTCTTAAGAAGCTTAGCAAGCCTCCTTGGGATCCAAGCCAAGTGTGACGGATGGCTAAGCGGCG
>JAYGXS010000720.1:0-20696 GCA_036362985.1 Ligula intestinalis
TTGAAGCGCGAAATTCGTAGCCCAAGTAGGTAGAGCGTTGGCTTGCGCAAAAGGCCTCCCTCCTAGATGGTTTCGAATCCCGCCGAATGACGCGAGCTTTTTGACAACTGGGTAAACTGAAATAACCAAACGTGCCAAACTAACTTAATGTTACTCTTCTTTGGAAAATGCCACTTTTTTATGACCAAAATGCATGGTGAATTTTAAGTAACTATAAAATACATGTTTGTTTAAACTTTCCGCTTTCGAAAATTGCTATCTAGGCTATGACTTTTAACTATGCTTAAAATTCTACATGCGCGTACAGGCCGCACTGTAGCTAGCCACTTACTGACTATAGCACCTATGGTTACTATACCTAGCATTTTAAGCATAGGCTCAGCATTTCTAACAGAAGTATCCTGAAAAATGGCACATGTCACTTTGTTCTGACCTAAATGCATGATAGATCTTCACCTTTTATTAGATATATCTTTGTTTAACCTTGAGCTTACTAATATCCCCTTATAGTTTCACTCAGATATTCCGCTGGAAGCACCAGTACAAACAGTAGATGCAGTAGTAGAAATACGAGAATGGGGTGCCTTGAATATTCCTGGGTACCTACTGTGTGTGAGTGAGGGTTAAAATTGAAGAAGTACCCGCGCAACAGGCTACTACATCACCACGTGACATGACAGAATCTTCAATATTAATTATGAACTTCTCGTTAACAATAAGATGACATGGCCTGATGGATAGAGTTGAGAGGGTTGAAACCAAGGAAAACTCTGATGTGCTACTATCACCGCTATACTTAATACTACCAGCATCTTTAATATCGCACTATTCCCGTTGCATGCGCATGTCTCTGAACTGTTTACGATTACCTAGCTTAGCGGTAGAGCGTTAGCCTCCGGCAAAGGCTTTCTCTGATGCGCGGGTTCAAATCTCGCCAAACGCCTAGAGTTTTTCACACTTGGGTCAACTCAAATTCAGCAAATCTGCCAAACCAACTTAATGATTACCTATTACTAAGGATTCCCGGCGGAATCCAAAACGTCAGGCAAATCAAACTCTTGTTCCAGTGATCGCATTTTCGTCTTCTGAACTGCTTTCTGGGACTCGAATATTCGCTACTATTGGCAATACTTTATGCGACCAGCATCTATAATATCGCACTATTCCCGTTGCACAGACTAAGAATGTCCTACTTGAACTACCTGATACTGTTTTAGACATACTGTTGTAGGCCTTTATGCAATCTATTGACAGCAAATTGCTATTACTATCCAAATGCTAATCACTATTACGTCACACAGATTGAGTGTGCATGCTGGATGTGACTCCTTAAATTTACACGCAGGCAGTACTTGTAGTATACTATCTACTGGCCTTTGTAATCATGATAACTAAAAATTTGCACTTAAGCATACGCAAGTACCTATAGCAGCAGTTTCTTAGTCAGTACTTAAAAGAAGCTCACACTGCTCGATGGATCGAGTTGAGAGTGCGGAAACTAAGGCAAACGCAGCTTTGGTCAGCACCCCAAGCATGTACTTACCCAAAATATTTAAACCCAAAGTCACACTCCTTGTTGAGACCAAGGGGCTAGCGTTGGCTTAATCAGCGTCACCTTTGACAAATCGTGTCATCAGTCACATGTGACTTACAAAACAGTCGGTAATATAACCGGCATGTACTATAACTAACCTACACCCTACTTATTAGCATCAAAAGTAGCAGTACAAGTCCTAGTTTACTTTAGTCTGGCTAGACACCCAATAAGGGTGAGCTTAGGTTAGATAGTACAGTAGTACAAGCGCAAAAGGCTACTGTCACTTAAGAGTAAAGGTGAAGAGTGCGGAGCCGCTAACTACGTCCTCTTTCACTTTTTAAGCTAACACCTGAGACTGTCAACTTCTGTACCAACCTGTCGGTGCACTTGATGGACTTCATCGAAATCGACGGTCGAACACATACTAGCTAGTAATACTGTAACAATATCTGTCACTTTGATAAATCAATCAAGGCTGAGGCTCATGTCCCCTCTTTATCAATAAGGAATGTGTATCTGGGTTTATGCTATTATGAGTGAATGCATTTTTTGATATGGAGGACATCATGGCTGGCCTTGGTTTCGTATTTTTTACTCCCTTTATGAGTATAGTATACACAAGAGCTGTCTATAGTAAGAAGTGAGAGCGAACATACTTTTGAATTCAATGTCATTGCTTGGCGACATGTGGACTTCTGATAGGACTTGCGCATTATTGTCCAAATGTTAGTCATTTTACCTCACACAGATTGGCAGTGCACACTTCAAAAGCACACACAGGCAGTACTTACAGTATACTTTCTACTGGCCTTAGCAAGCATGAGTAATAGAAATTAGCACTTTTAGTATAGGCACATACCTATAACAGCAGTATCATAGTCCGTACAGCTTGATGAATAGAGTTGAGAGTGCGGAAACCAAGGTAAACGCTCTTGTGCTCAGTACCCCAAGCATGTACCTACTCGAAGTTGTTTTAACCCAGATTCACACGACTTGGTGAGATCAAGGCGGTATGAGCCCCAGCGCTAACTTAAAACCAGCGTCACTTCTTACAAATTGTAGCGTCAGAGAAATAACTGATGCTTCAAAGACTCGGCTTAATTTATATCCAATAGCAGGCGTATTAGTCTTGGCCTCCTTGGACCTGTGCTTCACGCCTTCTATGGGTGGAAGAGTGTAGCTAGAAGAGGAGTACCCGCGCAAAGTCTGCTGTCACCTTAATGTAGGTTAGGCAGTTTTTCGCCTTGCAGTGAACAAAGCAGCCTACGCCGGACTTCGTTTATATTTCGAGACTCCAAGAAAAGGTGGAGAGTGCTGCGTCGCTAAATACGTCCTCTATCACTTTAAAGCTAACCCCTGAGACTGTCACCTTCTGTATCAACCTGTCGGTGCACTGGGTGGACTTCATCGATCGTCGAACACACGCACTAACACCATCAATACGCAAACCTGCCGCTGCTGTTATTCATCTCCCCCCATTCTATACTAATTCGGAATTATGCCCAACCCAAACAGTGCTAATATTTACATCACTAATAGTGCTAGCACTCTTAACATTCACTAACATTTATCAGTTAGTTAGTTAGTAGAAGTTGTCTTATACTGCTCAAGTAGAAGTAATATTAGTAGTTGTAGATGTAGAAACCGTATTGGCAGTCGTATTAGCTGCATGGAATTAACAATTGGTCTGTTTATATCGCAAGCTGTAAAGTGTTTTAAGTCAAACGCAACTGGCACTTCTTTATGACATAGAGGTGTAGTAAAACTGGAAGTATTATCAACTAGCATTTATTTTACCCTTAATTACTTTTTGTTGACCAATATGATGACCCAAGCTGCTGACTAGAATTGCTGGAGCGGGAACCAAGGCAAGCCCTGATGTGCTCAGCCTTCCAAACGTGCATTAACTCTGCATAGCTTAAATCATATTCACGCTGGTTTTTGCGATAAAGGGGTATGATTTTAATCCGCATAAATCTGATTAATTCTACCGTCTAAAGTAGTAGTAGTAGGAGTACTACTCACAGTCAGCTACAGTTAAAGAGTTCATTGGTTGCTCCCTTTCATAAGTATTTCTCAAGCAAGCCAGTCCTGAGGCATACACCTGTGTGACCTTATAAGATTGATGCTGTATGGTCAAAAGTGATTATAAAAGCACGACAGCAGCCGACGTTGAGTTGCTCACCCTTCACTGAAAATGCTGGCATCGATTCCCATCTGGCTGTATTCCGTTGCTTTGGCCTGTTTTAGCCTCTTTGGTAAGTGAAACGCTAAACATTTATGCTTCACAAATGCTGAAATGTTTAATATTCGATACCATAAAATGAACAAGTTATTCTATTTTTTGTATTGCAATTCAGAACCAGAACAAGCTCCTAGAACTGCCGAACAGGTAAAGTATGCAGACTGTGTACAGAAGCTCATGGATCCGATCCAGCAATTCTCAGAATCACGCCCCTTATATAAAATCTCATGGACTACATTTAAAATGAACATTACTGCCGCACAGGCGAAGCCGGAATGCCGTTCTCTTCAACGTGAGGTGAACGTGACGGAAGTCTGGTGTACCATTCGGAGCACCCACATCGATATCCTTATAGAGCGGCTGTGAGTTTACCTTGCACAACCATTCATTTGCTATTTAGTCTACCCTTTTTCTCTAATGGGCTTTCATGCTATAATTTTGGTGTCTGGATATTGATGTGGCACACAGTAATATGATCTGCGAACTTATTATTAAAGCATTTTTCGATTTTTATACTTCAGAGCCCAATTTCCATCTTCAGAAATCAATAAGGTAGAGCACGTTGGGATGGTTATATCGGAGGCAAAGCTCAATGCCAGGCTGGAAGAGAGGTTGTTAGGCAACAGCACCTCACCAACACGCTTCCTGCAGCTAGCTGAACTCAGAATTCAAAATATCACTTCAATCATAAACGCACGCAAACGGTCTATTCCCGAAATCGAACCAGGTACGTGGAGGTCACGAGCGCTTGCGGACACAGAATGGCTGCTACAACAGGCAGTTCGTCAAAACGGAGTGAAGCTGTGTCGATTGTAGTGAGGAGTTTGCATAATTGTTTCAAATGCTTCTTTATGTGGAATTTGACTTCCATTTGGGATCTTTTTCATTAACAAGTGTGAATGCATATTGTGTTGCGTTGTTTTATCGGCGGGTGTACGCATACTGAGGCGCCTTCAATTTAAATTCTTTTATATTCCTTTTATAGTGTTTGCTGTTCAAAATAAAAATTTGGTTTTGGAATTCGAAAATGCTTCTCTGGTGGGGTGGGAGACGTGGTTCAGCCCATTTATTGACTAAACGAAAAGCTTTTCAGAAAAGTATTCTTATACATCCGGAAACTGATCTATGGCATAGTATGCGCATCTTGCTGACTAGAAAATACGCAGATGCAAACATTATATGGCATTATTAAGAAACATGGCAGGAACGGTATATTTATATCATATATGGATCCAGGCGAAATTATATATATATGTTGGAGTGGATCCGACAAAGACAAGGGAGACTGGAATGGCCATTTCTGGCTTGTTAGCCGTCGTCAACCAGTCATACCCAATCTCAGGAGTCGGAACCCCCGAGATTCGAACCTGGAACCTTTGGTCATTGGGTTTACCACCCTACCTCGGCACCACGGGCTCGTTGCTTTGTCGGTTGTGATCGGGGATATGATGGAACAAAGGTGCTCATCCGATCAATCTGGTAAGGAGGCACTATCACCACAGACGTAGTAGTACGCTAAAAAGTTGCAATGTGCACGTTGGCAGACGTGAGAGGTATCTTAAACGACAATATGCTCTTTTAAGGGAGCTAAGAAAGACGGTAAAATACTGCTCCGAGAAATTATACGGGAGACTGGCGTCGACATGGTGAACAAAACCATTGGCGTAGTTTTTCAGCAGAACTAGTTCATGTGGTAGCTCGGGAAGAACGTCAATGTTCATGAAGCCGCGATAACTCAGAATCCAGAATAAAATGCTGATGATGGTTAGCAGCCACTGAAACCGAAACAGGTCAACGCATGCAAGCCAGTAGGACTTCGGGTTGTGGGGTTGAAGTTGAGACCATCCATGGGAAAATCATTCGAGAAAAGGCTACTTGAGGAGAGTCTCCCAAATGTATCGTGGTCTTTTCTCGGCGTCGGGGCCAAGTGGACTGATATAGTAAAGCTTTTCTGCAAACAAAACCGATTACCAACACATATAGATGTTGATGAGCATAAAAAGTTAGTTGATTTAGAAACCCTGTGTGGCATGCTGCAAAACAACTTTCCAGCAAGTTGGTCTGCCATAATTGCTAGAAATTTGATTGTTTATGTAAAATCTGCAATTGTTTTTGCAATAAATTCTGATTTGTAATGATGTATTTACTAAAACCCAATAGGGGTGGAATGACATGAGCAATAAATCTTGAAATAATTTAATAAAAAATTGCTACCGACTCGCTTCCCTTACCTAGAGTGAGCATATGTTTGACGCATTTCAAATAATTGCTTGATTCGTAGGCAGATTGCGATTGCCCTTTTGGACGGATGACTAAGCTAAATTAGTAGCTTTTAAGTCGATATAGAGAACACGACATAGGACAGGAAAACGTTATTTTTGTGAAACAGTTTTTCTGTTAACCACTAAATTAGGTCGTGGATAAATACGTGGATGATCTTTAGAAAGCGGTGATCAGCACAATAAATGTTGCGGAAATTCTCAAGAAATTCTATGTTAACAGGAACACGAACGAGATAGTTTTGCTCAAGCTGTGGTTTCAAAAAAGGAGACTGGGGTACTAAAATTAATTATTACATGATCATTGATAGAAAGAAATAGATGGAAATTCGTAGTGGTTAGACGTTATGCATAGCACTTTTATCTAGCATGCTATTATTTCTAGTCACTGAAAATAAGGAATGCTCATGCTATCTACCAATGTGTGACTTTAAGTTGAGACCTCTTGGTCAGCAAGTCAATATCTGAAAAACTTAATCACAACAAATTGGGTCCCGAAAACATCATCAACGAGTTCGCAGAGCTGTTTTTTGTTGCCAGAATGTCAAGAGGAACATCCAAAAGATGATCGAATGAAAAGAGAGCATCCACTGTCGTGGTCTTTTCAGCATACATTACAATTACTAATAGCGAGTGTCGAGTGTCGAGAGCTGGCCCACACTTCAGTTCTGCACAGCGCATCCCCCTGAACCGCGAAATCTACGGCCTGAAGTTCGATTATCTCATTCACGACTGATCTCTAGTCGAAGCAGACTATACTGAGCCTATTCCTGTGACGTAGTTTTCACTCGTTAGTTATTCAGATAGCAGCATTTTTGAGTGATTAATTAACCTGCAGGAAAGAGGCAGCAGTGGATGGTTACATAATCACTGTGTTCTGAATTATATTTAGTTGTTGTTGTTGTTGATGCTAAATTGACATTATCGAGAGAAAAAGAAAGGATTTAATCGACGGAATGGAAGCCTATAATATAATGTGAAAAAAATATGAGACGATAATTATATGGCTTCAATATTTGACGAATACTAGATGCTGCTCGGTTTGAAAAATAGCCAACCACATGCTTAGCTAATATTGCAGATGCTGAAGCGGCAGCACAATGCGCAACTTAATGAAATTTATAATTATGAAAATCGGCCTAGGAGCATATTAAAATGTTCTATGGTCAGTTCTCTGCCAGTTTAATTGTATAAATTGAACAAGAGTGGGTTGACTGCCAAGAGAAGGCTGTGAGGTTGACCCAGTTTTATTAGAATCGGGAAAGCGATGATCAAGTGAAGATTCAAGTGTAACTGAACCTGCGTATAACATAGGCGAAAGGTGGACAACCAGATCCAGAAGGCGATACCAAAATCAGTGTTTAACGGTGAAGATGTAGACTTGCTATTTCACATTAATGCCAAAAACTCTCAAATCATCCGACTTCATAAAATGTCATTTTACTTTCTTCCGCAGTGCACTGTAATCGATAGCTGATCGGTTTTTTAAGTCATTTGTAGGCATTTTTATTGTCTTCTTCTTCACCTCAATAGTTTGGAGCTCCTCGGGATTTAAATCCTTAACCCGCTATTCGTCCATATAACCCACCTCCCTCAGAATCGATTGCGTCTCCTCCAACGCTAATGGCCCTCTATTCCTTGTGTCCAGATATATTTTTCTGTATAATAACCTCCCAATTTAAATAAGGTTGTTAAGTAGTTTAACTACATTCAGACGACGGCTGCACTATTTCTGAGCACTGATTGGCGTGATCTTTTATTCGGCCCCAGTTCCTTCTCCCGTGCGTAATTAACCAGTCCGCGCGCTTTCAGCTCTTCCCAGGCTCTTATAACTCACTGCTGGATAAGCGTATAAGCTCCAAGATAATCGATAATCCCGCCTCATTTGATTGGCTACAAGCGCAGAGCACTCATCGCGCAGGCAAGGCTACATACCAACACACAAATTCGTGGATACAAGTGGTGTGCAGAGATACCTGGAAGCTGGCTCGTCAGGCAGGCTGTGTACCATTCTTGCGGTAAAACTGATCCTACGAAAGTTGTCGTATCTGGCATGTGATTTGAGTAACTTCTTTCTTGTCCAAAATGACCACGACGTGATCTGCTCACGTAACAGTCTCCCGGCGGTAAAAAGGAATGTTGTCTTCTTGCACCCAGAGGGAGATACCAGAGGTAAGCATCAGCTCTGTTGATGTTCACCTGCAGGACGAGCGGATGAAGCGGCTGCGTTGATGATTGCTTATTTAGGTTGTCGTGTGTCTGTGTGTAGATGTAGCATCGGCTCGGAGGGTTGCGGATTACCGTCCCATCATTGCTCACGTTCTCGATATTCTTCATTGAGTTTCGTTCGGATGACTTGGCAGGCTGTAGGAAATGCTACGTCACGGTTGATGAAGGTTGTCCCCGTGTGCCAGGCCTCGATTTGATCCCCCTGTTTCATGGTTATTTCTTCTAAGCTGCATTTTGAAATTGCGATTGGCGATGGCCGTAGATGCTGCTGGAGACAGCGCCCTCAGAATTTTCACAATGATATGCATGGAATGCATGGTAATTAGGTTTCTATCTTTCTCGATGAAAACTAGCAACCACACACTCACGGTAAAATAAAGCAAGACCTGCACACCCCGTCCCTAGTTCAGCTGACTTCAAATGACCAATTCTCTCTAGCAGGGGAAATAACATCCGAATTCGATGGCACATGTTGTATTACCTTCAAGAACAAAGCACCCCTTCCCCGCGATCTAAGTTAGGCAGGGTGAAGTTAATAAGGACTGAAAAAACGTTTACGCCGACATATTGCAGAATATGACTTGGGCAACCTATCAGAGTAGGAAATTTCCAAAGCATTTTGTCGGTGCAATATTTGGCACAGTTCTGTGTATATCAGCTCGTTACCAATCGATCGATCTTAAATTCCGACACACAAACTTAGAAACTAAAGCGAGTACAGTACAGGCGGGTTGACCACGCATAGGTTGTAGGGGATTCTGAGTAAACAAGTTCAACTGTGAGTCTAGACACCCTTCACATCAACCTCTCAACTTCAGCCGCTCCAACATGACTTCTACATTGTCTGTCTTTTGAAGTATCATATTGGGGTCATAGACGCAGGCCATATGTCCCAGCCCATCAAGGACTGGTCTCTGATGACCTACACACTGGAACGTTTCAGCGAGGTGATTTTCCAAATGGTTACACAACACACATTATGGAATTTCCCATCGCCAAAAAAGCCAAAGTAGCTTGGAGCCATGTACCCTGTGGCACGTGTATAAATCGGCATATTAACTTAGATGCTGTTTACAGCATTCTTAACAAATAATGGCACATATGCAAGAGGAACGACACAGAGAGAGACGAAAATTGGAGTCACAACTTACACCTCACACCCAATTACTGCTTATTTTCCCAGTACGAAAAATGGATATTATGCTTTGTAGAGTAGCACCGATGCGGGAAATAGTCGCAAACATTTTCATATTATAATTATGTTATTTACTCTTTCCCGTTTGGGGACCCCTAGCCGCTACGTGAACTTTCTTGAGTTCGGAAGCCAATTGGATCTAAGTCCATACATTACTGAGTGATAATACAAGTGAACGTGTGATTCCCATTTAGTAATTGAAAAGTAGATGAGGACTTAATCACTGGGACAATATGCTTATTCGACAGACGTTTCGTAATCCGTCGCGGATTCATCATCAGAGACATACTCGCGGAACAGGAGCAGAAGCAGTTTGTGTGTGCACAGGGTTCAGCCGTAAAATGTAAACGTACAAAAAAAATCGATAAATGCCTTGAGCGTGTTCTGATTCGTTGCATCAGCCATGACCTTCTGGCATTGCGGTGTTCGCATAAGACGATGTGGTGGCCTGTCTGTTCCCCGAGTGGCGATTTGCTTTGGCCAAATTAAGTCTCAACACCGAATATGGATTGAGCAAATCGTTGCACTTGTTGATGGATAGGGGGCTCGGGAACCATGACTAAAGTAATCCTCAGCTCGCTCTCAATTACTAAGTGAATATATACCCGTTCTGCAGTGACTGAAAATGGTAGGTAGCGAAGTATTGATAAACTGAGCTTAGACGAAATGCTTATGACCTATCTGGTGGACTCCAGTGGTTGATCATCGGTGCTTTCTGTGATTGCGCATATTTGTTAAGTGCGACATGCCTGGTGCTCAGGGTTATGCTTTACTGAATGCAGGCCAATAAGCCCGAAACAGTTCTGCATTAACTTATTTCCAATCGCTCTCATCCCTCTTTGCTATAAGGATATATATATATATATATATTGCTAATGGAAGCAAAAATCCGAGTCCCGGGAAATAAATGAGAAGAAGAGGCGATCACAAGAACCATATTTTTACTTTCCTGATGTTCCAAAGGCGTACACAGTTCCGTCATTAGAGGTGGAGGTTGTACCGAGCCTCACAGTATTTATAGTAGGTGACAGTCAAAGTCAATAGGGTTTAAGCCAACGCAAAGGACGGAAGTCCGTACGTTTTTGAAACGTCAGGAAAATAAAAATATGGTTACCGCGAACGTCTCTTCTTCCCACATATATAAAGGTACGGTAAATTAACTATTTCATGCAATAGCAGCCGAAATTCTCAAATGAGTTTTCGATTGGAACATATTAATTGCAGATGTTTGTAATAGATACAATTGTACAGCCTAATCTCAGCATCCTTTGGATACCTCAGGATGCCGGCTTTTCAATGAGCTGCCTTCTGACCGCTGAGATAAACCATGCACTATAAAAGTGACAACTTAATAAGTATGCCATTTTGTCATAAATTTCGACCGCTTTTATGGATTCAAATATATTCTTTGGAAAACAGGCACGAAAAGATCATTTCTTGTACTCGTTCAGTAGCAAATTACGCCTTCTTTAAATGTTATATGCTATCTTTCGGTTTCAAAAAATTATAATTATGAGCTTTTTTTACAATTTTAGTGTTCATTCAGAGAAAACCGTATTCGTCGTTTGTTAATGCTGCCTTTACTGCATAAAGCATGCTAGACATGTATTACAAAATTTAGGCAATTTAGAAACTTTTTTTAAAACCGAAAGATACCATTTCTTTAAGCATAAAATTTAAAGAAGGCGTAATTTGCTACCGTACGTGTACAAAAAATAATTGTTTCATGCACGTTTTCCTTCAAAAAAATACATTTCAATCTATAAAAGCAGTCAAAATTAATGGCAAAAAAGGCATACTACATGAGTAGTCACTTATTACAGTGCATGGTTTTCCTTGGCGGTCAAAAGGCGACTCATTGAAAAGCCGACATCCTGTGGTAATCAAAGTATGTGGAGATTAGGCTGTACAATTGTCTCTACTACAACCATCTGCAATTAATATGTTCCAATCGAAAACTCATTTCAGAATTTCAGCTGCTCTTGCATAAGGGCGATCTCGGGGACCATAATTATACTTGCCCTGACGTTTTGATGAATTGCAGCGCGCACCAGAGTTTTAGCTTCTCGGTCGCCGGATCCCGGTTTATTTGGGACTGACTGTCGCGTTCGATTGAATTTAGAGGTAAACCGTTGGCCAGGAAGTAAATGGCATTTGGAAAATGGTATTTATTGCGTGAGTTACTGAGACTGGAACTCAGTTCTTGTTCGGACTCAGAGTATGATGTATGTGCTAAAAAGAACACCTGCCATCGAGGGTGCGTAGGAAACCCTATAATGGCGTGGTGTAACAACTGTCCAAATATTCAAATGGTCAACCCTATCTTCCTTTGAAGTCGTTTCATTATTCACCTCCATACCAATCGATGAAGCAAGACAGAGCACAGATGAATAACTTTAATCCTACATAACCGATGAAGGTTTTAGATTCATGCTTCGGGGCCAACTTTTCGTTAAAAAACGCCTACTAGCAGCGACCGAAATGAGCTTTCACAGGGTCACACATATCGGGCTTTTTTGCCGAGGTGACAATATAGAAACTTGAGGTTAAAGCACTGTCAGTAGTCAACACCCCAGTTGTGGCGGCGAAATATCAATAAAAAGCTTCGTTTTCGTAAGGAAGCACCAAGTGGCAAACTTACACAACGTTATCAACGCCACACTTCTCGGGCTAACGTTTACGCTCGAAAAGGCAGCCGAGGCCTACGCACATCTATCGGCCGCAAAGAAAATTATGGGTAGTCTCTCTATACTATGAGAGTAGTCATCCTATCTTTGGGGAAAAGGGTACAGTCAAAATCAAAAAAGAATGCACTGTTCGTAAAACGAAGACTATTAGACTGAGCTAAATTACTTATTCGAATTATTAACTCAACACATTTATCCGCCAGCATTCCTACCGCAAAGCAGTTGGTTCTGCTAATGCTACAAAATGCTGACCCACTTATTATTTCTTCGTGGTTGATTATTGACTTTAATTACGTTACAATTTTATCAGTTAGTTTTATTAGTTTAACTGAAATTCGTTAATTTACCTTAAGTTGTAATTCGGGTGTTTAATTTTCGAAAATGTGTTGGGAGAATTATTTGGTGCTCATATCATATTTTAGTTTAGTCTCATGAATTTTTAATGTAGCTATTTTATGTGAAACATCTTTTCCCAGGAAGAAATTTGAAGCAAGCAAATATGGCGGAATTTATTCGATCAAATAAATTTTGTGACGGCTCGTCAGCTGCGGCCCGTCTTTGCATGAATGAATAACAAGTGGGTTATAGCACAATTTGAATATCAACAAAATCGATAAAAGCAAGCTCAAATTTACGCGTAAGTGAACATTCATATTGTCAACGTAACTCGGGAAAGGGCGGAATTTCGCCGATATCTCCCATCAGTTTAACCCCTAGTGTGCGGGCTCAAATAGCGTGCGACAAATAGGGAGATTTGGGGATATTTGACCTCGGTGTATTTAAAATAAGCAAAAAAGGGGTAAAAAACAGTCTAAAAATCGACCTACGTAAAAGTTTTCGGTAGCTTTTTATCCTTCATATCCCTATCCTAAGGAGGAACTGCAACCTGACCCTCAAGGCCTTATCCACATTAATGTATAGGTAGCTCATTCCGCTTTATTTATATCTTAACCAGAGGCCGACCAATTAAACGAGAGTAGCAGCGTGTCCTGAGTGTACATCGCAATCCCAGATGTACCTTTCGTGTGTATCCAGCGCCATCTCCTGCTTAATAAAATGTTTGCATGTGGCTACCTCAGATAGGCTATCTATTCACATGGGGACTAGTTCACATCTCGCGCTCAAATCATTCAATACAGCAAGCAAAAATCAACGGTCCTTCCCAACAACTGTGGAGCTCTTCGCGGGTCAATACTTTTCCCGCATTTCTTCTTCCTCCACACTGTTGACCTACGATCACCAAACGAATGTTTGTTTTTTCAAGATGCTGATGATATGGTCATAAGCCATCCCCTCAAAAGCCAGGTTTATCTCCAGGTAATTAAAGGTGGCCTACTAAACGACTATAAATCAGTCCCATGCGTTTTTCAATGTCTGTCCTCTCCCAGTTCTGAATCTGAGGTATCGTTCTTCCGATATTTTTGTGTTACTCTGACATGAAATCTTTCATTTACTCTTCATATTGAAGCCCTTTTTAGGGCATTATACAAATGCTGTTTGCGTTCAGATCGCCATTTATAGATGCCTGCATTCCCCGCATTATTTTAACTGCTCCCCAGTAATTTGCCTAGCCCCACTTAAAAAAGACCTGTTAATTTTTAGACAGATCCCCCGAATGCTTTCTTCAGCTGCCGGTGTACCATATATTATTCAAGCTGATATTTTAGTTCAGCGACAATGTAAAATGGACAAGCAATTTGCTGATCGCATCTTTGGTGAGGTGTCTCATCCTTTTCACCCAGAATTAGTTGCCTCAAATTATCCACGTAATAAGCGCCAAGGGGTCCGATACGTCTCCTGTAGAAGATCGGCATATCAGCACTCTATATTCTTATTCGGTACGAGTTCCTCGTGGGGTCTTCGAAAGGTGCTTATGTATTGTGACCACCTACGTTTAAATTTTATGTAGGTTTAACTACCAACAAGCTTCCAGTGCTCGGCACGCAAGTGTTCAATCCAGCAGCGATTGTATGATAGCACTGAACTACATAGGAATCCCTAGTAGGCCACTTCATCCTGTAACCCCTTAAATCAGTACAATATGCGAAAACGGCTTTTAAAATTAACCACGGGAATAATCGCTTACTTACAAAGTTAACGCAGGGTGAATTCTACAATCTTCAACATTCTTCACCCATTCACCTTTTTTGGCTGGGGTCAGTGGTATTACTAACGAAACGTGCACCAATGACCTCGTCCGAGGTCAGGACACACTCCCCCTGCATACAGACGCTCGCCGTTGGACCGGTGCAAGGTTAACGATGATATCAAAGCATCCCCCAGTGTCCCCACGCGAGTTTTGAGTACGCAACCCAACTTACCCTCGTAACTTTTATTTTATTTTACAGGATTATTGCGATCTGATTCATTCCCTGACACCCCACCCGTTCTCTCTCCTAAAATCAGGAGCCCGTAAGACCGAGAGGCGGGCTTCGCGCGCTCCCCAGCGGCTTCGCGATAAACTCCTACCTTTTATTCATAAATCGCCACTTCGGCTGTGAACAAACGGAAATTCTGAAGTTAAAATCACACCCGTCTGCAGAATACGGGCTGTCCCAAAAAGGTACACAAATTCCTTACATCATCCCCGGATGAGGAAGGAGACAATTTCTGAGACCAAAGTATATTCAGGCTCAAGTTTCAAAAGGTCGCTCGCTTTCATCGTCAGAGCAAGGCGTCTGCATTCCTGTGTGCGTCAGATAGATGTGAACGTCCATTCGCCCATGCTTTAGTCGATTGCGCCGATCGATTTTCTTGGCTGTTTTAATTGCTCGCGCCATCGTGAGCTATGTCATGTCGTTTTTGTGACTCGTGAGAGTTTCCGCCCTCTTTGCTCGCGGTTCCGGCTGTCGGCCCTGTTTATCTCTCTCCGCCCAACCTATTGCTCTGTTTTGAGCCGATGTTAGCCTTTTGCGGAGCGCTTGGTAGGCGGGATGAAGGTTCATGGCTCTGTTTAGTGTGCCAGTCGAGGACCAACTTTCTAGCAGCAGTCTGGCCAGTTTGGTCATAGACCAAAGACAGCTTATCCTCGTGGTTGATTGCGAGCTTCTGCTCATGCGACCTTGTGCCAAGGCGTCTGCCCGTTTCACCGACATACCTTGCAGTGCAGTCTTGGCATGGTATGCTGTAGACCACACCTGATTGTTCTGTCAGAGGTAGCGGGTCTTTGGGCCTCATGAGTTGCTGTCTGATGATTGATTCCGGCCGGTGAGCCACGCCAATCCCGAATGGTTTCAGGATTCTTGCAGCCGCCTCAGATACATTCTTTACATAAGGGATTGCGAGCCAGAACTTAGGGTCATCTCCTTTTGACCGCTCATGGTGGGGCTTCTTAAGACACTTGCGTACAAAGGACATCGGATAACCGTTGGCGTGAAATAGGGCATGCAAGTACTTAATCTCCTTCTTTTTCCCACTTTCGTCACAAGTCACAAAAACGACTTGACATAGCTCACGACGGCACGAGCAATTCAAACAGCCAAGAAAATCGATCGGCGCAATCGACTGACGCATGGGCGAATGGACGTTCACATCTATCTGACGCACACAGGAATACAGACAACTTGCTCTGACGATGAAAGCGCGTTAGCTTTTGAAACGTCAGCCTGAGTACACTGGTCTCAGAAATCGTCTCCTCTTCTTCCTCATCCGGGGATGATGTAAGAAATATTTTATCTGGACGTCGAATTTTCTCGCATATTAATGTACACAAATTTAACGAAATTGTAAAAAATTATTATAATTTTATTAGTTAAAAAATGTAAAAATATTACCAAGTATAATTTAATTATTTTTCACTGCATATTCTCAAACTAGCATCCATTTCTGTATTTTCTGCAGACTGTTCTAAATAACACTCGCAATACGATACTCTTCTATTTGGAGTATCGTCATTAAGAGCATGGACTAATCTTGGAATATAACTTTTCCAATGACGACGATCTGTACTGCGATGCAGTGATGCAGATACATGTAAATATGTTTACGCTTTTAAAATAATAAATTTTAATAAACAACAAGTTTTTAATTTAAAAAACGGTGTACACGTTTTAGGTCATCCTGTAGATATAGATTTCGTGTAAACCACTAGATTTTGCAGGTTCTATTACCTCTCCTCCTGGCCTCAGAAAATTGAGGCATTTTTGCTAGAAAAATTTAAACATCTGCCTTCAAATTTAAGCGTTTTTCTCGCTAAGATAGCCACCTTCACGTGAGTTATCTGGTCTGTTCAAAATTTTTATCTAGTAGTGGATATAATCAAGATAGGTCACAAAAGACCCAAACACGCCTCAATGTCTCCCCGGTCCCCATGGAAAACGATCCCACCATCTCGTTTCACTAGCGGAAACGGGAACCACAGTAGACGCGTCTCCCTTGCGTTCCCATCAACCCTCTCGGCAGCCAAGGTCCGCTACACCCATCTCCCTATGTTGGATCAACCTATGCGGCACCAAGCTGGTCTTTCTCAATCAGTTCTTCCAGCCCTCGCCGCCTTCAGTCAGCACAGAACGCTGCCCTGTGCAAGATCACGGGCTGCTATTAAATTTCGCCTATCGATCACCTCCATACAGAGGCTTTCATCCTGCCGGTTGCCCCTCACAACACTTTCTTAGGCCAGCAGTTCTGGTGGACCTATTCGCAACTCAGTCATCCTAATCACCATCGTTGCCCAGCCGCAACGTTCGGCCGTCTATTCGAGCGCTTCACAAGGAAGCTGTCGCCTCGTCTCCCTTGGATCTATCCGTTGATGGCTCTGCCACCGAGACAGGCTTCCAGTATCTTCACCAGAGAGCCGTTGTCCATGAAAAACGAGGTTATCATCCCACGTTCCTATTGGGCGGCTATCCACCTCCGATTACGCCCTCAGAACAACCACGTCCGATTGTCACTCGCTGTACTCTGGCTCAACTACGCAGTGGTTACTCCATAGCCCTTCATCAGTACCAGCACCGGCTCGACCCGTCCATACCTGACTGCTGTCCCAACAGCGGTGTTTTCTTACATTACTGTCAGCATTTGTTCGCCTGCAATTCCCGGCCAGGCACCCACCTCACCCCCGTGGACCTTTGTCTTAAGCCGGCTGAGGTCGCGGATTTGCTCTGTTCCCTAGCTGCACCCAGTTTGGACCCCGGCGGGGACTCCTGATCAAACACGGTGCTAGCAACCAACCAACTAGCAGAGACAACACTTGCCTCCAGATAACAAAAGATAACTCACACATAAGAAAATTTATATCGTTTCGGACATAAAAAGTCCGGCTTTAAAAAATCAGGTCTACTTTTTAGTACTGTTTCCTTGTGCTTCCGTAGGGAACACCAATTTAAAACAAAAATAAAAATTCTGACGAAAATTGGCGCAGAGTACTAAAAAAATCACGCAGCAGCAGTGGCATAGCAAGCAAGCCAGTCATCCGGGTATGATTCGTAACTGTTAAGTTCATCATATTACTTTGAGCAATTACATCGTTGAAGTAGATCATTCAAGTAGTATTTTCGGTATTGAAAGTCTTCGCGGAAAATTTAAGATTGTGCTTAGACTCGTGCCACGAATACAACACAACTCAGGAAGTTCAAAGCCAGGAAAGCCAGATAAATACCAAAAAATCACCTCAACTGGAAAGCCATTTGTCAAAAACTCAAAAATATGTATATTTATAGGACGCTTCAGTAAATATATATATAAGCTACAGAATGCCGACAGGAATTTGTGACTCAAATGCGTGTGGAGGACCAAGGGCTTAGCACGAGAGAGGAGTCGTGTACATCCGCTTCACTGTTAATCACCGAGGGCCGAAGTATGTTACAAGTGGAGGCATTTGACCGTCTGTGAAGAAAATAAACAAATAAATAGAGCAGGTACTTAATTATGTTTAGTAGCAATATTTATCGTTCTAAATAGGGGTTCGGCGTGATGTTGAGGAAACAGAGCAGTAGTCGAGATATGAGAAGGGCTGGAAAATTCTAGAATTAACAGCAAAGTAACGTCGCATAATATACATATGAAGACAGGCCCTCGGAATGGGTTATTTTTACAAATTGGAAGCCAAAGCAGCATATAATGGGCAAAACAACGAAACTGATGGAATTAAAAGTAAATAACCAAATAATAAATTTCAGTAGCCAAGGTGAATTTACCTGCCTTCTTCGTGGAGGTCACTGCAAAAATTAAAGAGTACAAATGTGCAATTCGATTCTAAATAGGGCGTTAAAATCGCCAACTCGTCGGATTAAAAGTACTCTGAACAAACTATAACTCTATTTCAACCAATGCCGGTTCACATAAATTGGCTTTTTGGACCTAGTAGGAAGATGCTCATTAGCCACTGTATGTGTGAGCGACTTACTCAGGAGTCGGTATGCACGAACAAACATGACGTTTATACGAACGCACTCCCGTCACCTGAGTCTCAAGATGCTTTTTCGGTTCTAAGGAGAACATGCGAGAGTAAGTCAGAGGTACTTCGGTGGGATCCCACTACCTGGTGTCATCATGTAGGCAGTTCTCGAACAAAACTAAAGGCACTGGAGTTCGCCATGCGCATGCCAATACTCTGCCTTCGGTAGGTGGGAACAGACAACTATTCTTCGAATTCTACGTGCAAATGAGTTCCGTTTATCCTCCCTTTCTGTCTTTGCAGAGGAAAACAACTAGATCTCTGTCATATCTCCCGACCACGGTTCTACAAGTGAACGGCTGCGAGAAACTCCTAAATGTCTGTAAAATAATTGAATACTCATTTTTCCTCTACTTTTAGCAATGCACATCTTCGGGTCCATGACACGATTCCGGCGAGCAGAATCTACCCACGCAAGCTTCTTATATTAATCACCAACTGTAACGCATACGGACGAGCCAATTAAAACTCTTAAACAGGATAGGCTTGGACTGCTGCGAAACCCACTGCAAGTTTAGAAATGGGTGCTACCCCTATAATGATAATGCTTTTAGTGCCATCAGGGCACCATCGTTTCTATTCTGCTCTTAAGGACGACACACGACGAGTGTGCAGGAAATACACTGAACAAGTGGACGGTAAACAGGCTTTTTTGTCAATGGGCTCTCGTTAACTAAAACTTGCCGATCGCTAACGGAATTCATTCATCCTGCTCTGCCGTGGGGTCATTCCTGAACCCCGCCAACAGCCGCACAGCGAGTAGAAGTCTAGGCAGACAATATTGACGGTAAGGACCATAGAGACTCAAATATGGCCATTTCCGGCTCATTAGCCGGCATCAGCCAGTCATACCCAACTCCAAGTGGTGTCCCACTCTGGACTCGACCCTTGTCGGCTTAGACTCGGGTTCAAGTCTTGGGTGGGGCAGCATCTGAAGCTTAAACCATCCCGATCTATGCATTGGGCTACCCCCTGGTCTTTCGTTGACCGAAGAAACGACGTCACCGCGTCCTTTTGCATGTCACACAGAGAGACAGTGAGTTGTCTTACCTGCATAATTCATTTCAATTCTCAGGGACATGTCAGAAGAGATGGGGATAGCAGTACGCGGATCAGAATTTGCAGGTGTGATTCCCCCCCCCCCCTCCCGTCCTCCTCCATCACTGTTGGTGTGGAGAAAAAACATGGAGCCTCTGAAGCCTTATCTGCACAACTAAGGAATTGTGGTATGCATCCCATACGCCCGTTATTTCAGACGCCATAGAAAAGCCTTTCGTATGCAACGTGGGATTTTTGTTGCCTGTATGTAGGGTTTTTACGATTAACTTCCTGGAATATATACCCAATCCAATCTTGGAGGTCAAAATAACCCTTCTGGGTCCTTCGGCGCCTGGAGGCGCATCGCATCGGCAATCCTCAACGGCTAGCTACGGGGTCACAGCGAGCACGCACAGACTTGTAAGATTGCTTTCCTTAGGTCATCCCGCCTCTAATCTATATAATGCTTCAGAGCCCCACTCTGCCTGGTCATTTGTACTCAAGATGAGTCGTGCATAATACAAGAGATGTCCCCGAAGAGCCTTTATAATAAATTGATGCAATAGTAGATACTGGAACTGGATAAGCAGTATGTTTATTTTACAAAAGTTTAAATTCCGCTACTGCGACAGGGTGCGCACCAGCTTAGAGGCCTAGTAAACGTGTGGGCCACAAACGCTGTTGCAGGAGATCCGCGCAAAGCAAAATAGGGTCAGAACGCAAAAAGCTGCCACACATAGAGCGCGACCCGGTTGGCGGAGTGCGTGCGTTTAAGTAAGCAGCGAGATCTGGGATGGAGAACACCCACAGACAAATTACCGTCCACCCCAAATCGTGTCCGGTAGTCCAACGCAGAAACACACTAGTCGCACCCTTGGCAACAGCGAATTCAAACACGGTGACGTTTAGCATTTAACTGAAGTCTCACCCCAAAACACTCCGTATATATGTGAACCGCTGTTGATCCTAAATTAGCCTTAGCAGTACTTATTTGTGCAAGACGAGGTGGTGGTGGTGATGATGATGATGATGATGATGCTGCTGCTGATGATGATGATGATGATGATGATGATGATGATGATGATGATGATG
>JAYGXS010000721.1:0-20682 GCA_036362985.1 Ligula intestinalis
AAATCCCGCCAAACGCCTAGAGTTTTTCACACTTGGGTCAACTCAAACCTGGATTTATTAAGGTAGCCATTGTGGTGCCTATTGCAGTTCCGGCAAAAATGAAGAAAATGATGTATGCTACCGTTAAAAGACTGTCAAGCCCGTGCTCCTTCGGATCCAACGAGGAAATGACTAAAAATGAGAGCAGAAATGAACCTGCTAACATCGTTCTAGAAGACTTTCATAAATCTATAAGATGATTGTCAACCCTTTTTTGGAAGTTTTTAACTCAAATTATCTAAAAATCCTCGAAGGTTTCATTTATTCGTCAAGAAACCTACGTAGAGCGGTCAACATCAGATGGTTCCTCAGTCATTTTAATCCCGTTTGCTTCCATAAAGCTTAAGCAATAGGAGCAAGTTTGGTAGGCTTCAATTCCTTTTTTCAGAGCATTATTACCCCCGTAACTGCAATAAATTTTTAGCAATGGAAGCATGTTACAAAATATGTACGTTTAAAGCACATGAACGTTTGGCAAACAGGGACGCGTTTTCTCTGATCAATCAGTCAGCTTGCATTAATCGTACTGGTCGACAAAGTGTTAACAGTCCTTTAACTGTGACTTACCATACTAACAGCCTAGGTACTAGCTTAAAGGCCCAGACACGTGTTTTGCCGGTTTTCTGCCGCTGATTGACACAGCTGTGAGGGGTCCGGCTCATAACTGGGTTCCCCAGATTCCACTGTCTGCTTTCTGGTTGATAAACAGGTTTCGAAAGTTCAGCAGTGGTTGACGGGTTTCAACCCAAATATACACTTATAATTTCGGTCTACGCCTATAGATCTTGACTATACTGATATATACCGTGAACAGAAGGTAACTTCTTCGGAGATTGAAAAACTGAAGTCCTTGTTACATTTACAAGATAGCTGATTATATGCGATCTGGGTTTGATCTCATTCACTACACCATAGTTTCCATCATCTTCTTTGCATTTATATGTGATAAGAACAAGAGCCCTGCTGCGTACTGAGTTCTTAATGTTCAGTAAGTGGGGAGTTTAAACGATTTATTTGCCAAGGGAAGTAAATCTTGCCATCATGGTAGAGGGAAGGTGAAAAATTAGTGTGAAGCACGGGAAATATTTATCTGGCAAGGAATTATTTAATTACAACAATAAGCGATAAATAATTGCACCAGGAGAAATGCTTCGTTTTGCCTGATGCAAGATTTTAATCAGTATGTGGAAAATGCACTTACTACTTATCTTGCCTCGTTCTCTCAGTTCTTGTGCTCCGCTGTGTTTTGGACAAATTTTGATATAATTTTTTACCAAGTTTTGTGACATTCCTTACACTTTACTAAAAAAATAATTTAAGTTGAAGTGACGGACAACGAAGCAGCAAGTTAAGCGGTACAATGTTCCGTAAACTGATGCAAATAATGCATGACTGTATTACCCAAAAGCAGAATTATTCAAAGTATGCTTGGACTGCTTCACCAAGTAGCGTCTATTGGAAACGGAAAAAATCTCAACGGCGGGACCATAGTATTTAGATGGACGGCCACCAGACGGAGTTTTAGTAATAGTTTTACAATACAATTGCTTTCAGATGTTTTCTAAGCCATCTGTTTTGTAAAGAATATCAGCTTGCACGCTGGGTACCGTGATGTAACATAAATAACAACCCTATCATATGCAATGTAAAGCAAGCAGAACGCTGGAAATAACTGTCTTAAAATACATGGTAAGTACATTTGTGGCCAATTGTTTGAAGTACTGGTCTCAAACACGACATCAAATGCAAATAATATTCGACCCTGTTTTTTTCAGAAGACAGCTTATTACTGAGTGTTTTGGCTGAGTAACTGCTTAACTTTTAATACCAACGTAACGTATCGACAATAAGATTGGAAGCAATAAGAGGTAGGACGGCCAACTGAAGAATTCGGATGTAAATTTCGCCTGGCATTTCTAAATATAAAACAAACATTGAGATTAAGAACACAAAACCGGTGCGCATTAATAGGTGCATCAGACAATGAGCAGTAAAACATGATTTTCTCTTTAACCATTATCTACTCAAACTGGTGATAGATGACTTACTGACGTCTTGACGTTTTTTATCCCGGACAGTATCTTTGCGTCATTTTGTATAGAAAAAATAAAGATACTAGCTTCAGCCAAAAGATTATTTGCCTCTATGTTTTGAACCCCTTTGCGGATGGTAATATTTTCAGGTAGAAAGAAGAAGATTAATACACTACATGACAATTTGAAGTAGTTGTTACGTACAACAAAGGCTCTACGCCATTTTAAAACTGACAGTTTCACTTTTAAAAACAGAAAATACTTTGATTCAAATAAATGACTTAACATCTACAAAAAATATGCATATTTAGTCAAGTTTGAGTAGATATAACAGTTAAGTTACAGTCCTGAAATATATAATGTGCACAACGACGTTGTAGGAGATAAGTAACGCTTCATAAAGCTTACCAATCCAGGTAATAGCCCCTGGGGAGGGGTTCAACTGTCTTTCACCAAATCCGATTCCGAATCCTACGGCCACTCCGATGAGGATAAGGATCACGAAGAGGTTTTCACGCAGACAGCCCACGCAACCACCCTTTTTCTGACTTTAATTTTCCAACGTCAGTTCGTCGCCAGAGTCATTGAAGTAGATGACCAAGTCATTCTCATAGTCTGCTGTCTTTTTAGAGGACATGGCAACCGGTTTCTGATATTTTGAAAAGGTATTGAATTGAAGACGTGGTTCGGAGCTCTTATAAACATTGCCCTGACGTTTGAGGACGCATCACGAAGGAGTGGTGGGGGGGGACAAGCACGCGTAAAGGACAAAACCTTGATTAAATCGCTGAAAATGATCTTCAATTTGTCATTTCTGATCATCTCCCCCGCAATGACACTCGAAGTTTAAAGCTTCCTGTCACTTGTATGCTAAATTACCAATCAGTCAATCCAGCGCGTGACTTGAGGGGAAGTTAGAGTGACATCCGAATAGTCCACCTTCTCCTAATATCACGCTAAGGCGGAGGCGGACTCGGATGACTTGAGTATCAAACCATCACTACATTTCCTTGGCAAACTATCCTGGCACATACTTTCTTCACTGACGTTTACTCCAATAACGGTGCCTTCAAGTAAACAACTCTCTAGACTAGAACATTACTGTGAGCTTATATGTGTTACTACTGAATAGGTCAGTAATAAGATGCTAATGATTTCCACTTTGGTAGCTAGCATGAACTTTGATAGCGTTTCCCAGAAAACAGCCTAAAGTGAAAGGGAGCGTTCAGCTACTTTTTAATCTCAACCTAGAAAACGCACAGACCTATAAGGTAATGCGCAAAACGTGTTTCCATTGTAGAAGTGTATGAAATGGGTCCAACAAAGCGTAGAGAGACCGGAATGGCCTTTTCTGGATCATTAGTCGTCATTAGCCAGTCGTACCCATCCCCAGGTGTGGATCACCCGGGATTCCAAACAACTACCTTTAGTCGTTGAGAAGTGTACGCTTAAAATAGTCTACTATTAGGAAAACTTTCCATTAATTTAAAACGAAACTGATACTATATAAAATGTATAACTGAGGTTATATGCCTTCAAAGATTAAAGATTTCAAGTTGGTTACACCAACCCGTCACCGGACGAAATGAGGAATGAGGGTTGGGATTATTGGAGGGACAGAGGTTATCCTACATACAGTAAACTTCTGAAGCAATCGCTCAAAATTGAAACCGTCTCGGCATCTGCATCGCTCACAGGTCGGCGTTCTCCCTGAGGGCAGGTGTATATCACGGTAAGGACCACATACTGAAAGAACAACTTACCAATGTCATTTACCACATTTCATGTGCTAATTGCTCTAGGGTCTACATAAGCCATACAGGTTGGAATCTCGGGACCCTCATAAATGAACATAAGCTGGCCATCTCAAGTCGCGATCTACTGTCTCTCATGTTTGCACATGCTTTAGATTGTGACCACCGCTTCAGTTGGGATGGAACTGAAGTGGTCGTCAAGGCTAACACAAACAGGGACGATAATGACTCAAAGTTTGGCACGCCAGCACAATCAGCGTCAACCGCAATGTAGATCTCGATTCGAAGTAGGAGAGTCTCCGCGCCGGGTCGACTAACCAGCGCCCAGCGTGAAACAGCAACTGTTTATCCGTGCTCTGCCTAGTAGAATTTTTTTGATTCTGTATCCCCCCAACGAATGACCCGCAATCTAAACGTTCACACCCCTCCCATACCTTACAGCACCTTTCGCAGCACGATTCGCGTCACTCTTACCCTTCCCCACACTCTGAATATCAGCCGTTCGATGCAACCTCTGCCCCAAAACCCTCTGATGCGATAATCCCGAACCTCGTTATTCCTTTTAGCTGATGACAGGTTGGTGTAAACATTTTGAAAATTCACGAGTAAAACTGGATTTTTCCAACGAACTTCCTTTCGTCAACTACATATTATATTTTGATTTTAACGTACAGGAAATTCTGGATTTGCATACCAACACTTTGATGGACTTGAGACGTCCAAGTGGAGTAAAAAGTCGGCTGAGGTATCATGGTACCTTATTCACGTACAAAGAGACTCACCAAAATGTAGGGTTGGTCTGCTTTACTTTTTCATGCCGTTTGAATATGCAATGGGTGACGAAGTTACGTAGGTAGCCACTCCGTTTGAATACCCGTTGAAGATATTGTCGTTCGGCAACCTCGTATTCTGGTTCACTGCAATCCATCTCAACACGTCAATATGGCCTCGTTACGCGATTAAAATTGCGGCTTATTTGATAGGTACTGTTGGACTTCAGTTTTTACATCGTTTTGTCGCTCACCACAACACTTTCGTACTAAGGTCACTTTGCGGCAAAAGAGCGCATTAATAAAAGTTATTTTCTTCTTCTTTTTCGTCTTTCCTTCATTTAGCCTCTGTAAAAACCCCGTTAATACGTTTTTTGAACTTAAACATTCAATCTTGTTCGATAACGACGAAAGTGTCATCAACATACCGAGGCCATATTTCGGTTTGTGTTGTGGAAAATATCAGGGAATCCAATTTCGGCGTACTACTTCAAACGAAAAGTACATTTTGAGACAGTAATTCAAGAAATAAAGGACTGGGAAGTTCCAGGACACCTCTTGGTTTCATCCTATTTGCCTCTTGAGGGTAATTCAATTGTGTTAGCTGTCATTCCCTACGAAATAGAAGTAAAAAGGGAACAGTCGTCCAAAATATCATGACGACGTTTGGCAGGGGGCCTACCCTTCTGAGTTTCTCCGAGAATGGTTTTGACAACCTGACCGTGGTATCTGAATCAGTGGTCAAAATTGGTAGCCATCGAAACAGCTACTTTGCTAGTCTGTAGGTTGGAGTTTATTTGAGTGGTGTTTGGCCGGAGAAGAGCGCTGTCACTCTGCACTTTGAGAAGACCATAGAATCAGGCCAGGGCCGTTTTTTGAGCTCTCCTTCAGTGTCGGTAGATCAGCGATATTACTTGTGAGTGTTTAATTTACAACAGCTTCGTGCTGATCTCCCGTGCCAGCATTCTTATGGGTTCGATTTTTGCATTAGAAGTTGATAAATGATCCTCCGATAAGGTTTTGGTTTTCTGAATGTATTCTGTGCTGTCCTATAGGCCATTGAATTCCCTTTGACAGCAGCCAATACAATAAATCATTGTCGACACTAAGTTGCTTACGAACATCACATCTGACCTTGAAGAGCACGCTGCATGGCCAATTAATTATGAAGAGGGATGACACGCTATGTCCAATAAGGTTATTCGTTTCGTCCTTGGGTTCCGTCAGGCTGAGGACTAACTCTACCGTTGACTACATGCTGGCAGTTTTTATAATGATTGTGTTAAATAAGGTCTCGCGGCAAAACACCCAGAATTTCCTTTCTGTCAGTTCTTTTGCCATTTTTGATGAATTTTAATGAAGCAGTTCAAGAAACCCGTTCTCCATTGCTGCTTTGCATATAACTCTCTGCTTGCGGGCACTTTCAGTCATCCCTTTCTGAATCATTTTTATGCGGTTACCGCCCATGGGGTCGCAGTATATTGCCGTCTCTTGGCTAATCCACTAACAGTTTTTGCAAAACCTCGATTAGCACTCTTGAAAGGGTGTGCAGAGATAGCAGATTAACTCACTTTTGGAAATCTTGTCATGTTTCTTTTTTTTGAACTGTTGGTTTTAACGTTATGGACACAACTCTGCATGTCAACCCCCGCGGCGCTTGCAGGTTGAGTTGTCCGGTTGCTGAGCATTTTTCGATGTTAAATTTATCCATTTGGCAGATTTTTTCTGGTTCTGCCTGGATAGGATTTTTAAAATTTTAACTCAAAGCTTGTTCTTTTGCTCGATCAGATTAGATAACGTTTTGCGTTCACGTTTCTCGCGAGTCTTCTCAATATTTTCCAAATTCTGTTTTCTAAATTTTTTCTCACACTCACCAAAAGTCACACTGTTGGTGAGTGGTAAGTCTCTTCATGCCGTCAGTTTCATCTTGCCCTTATTTAAAGGAAATGATCCAGAATTTTATTTCGTCCGCATCGAATAGGCCTTTTAGTCTGTTAACGTTACTTAAGAGTTGACGAAGTAAAAACACATTTCTGGAGGTTCTACCCACCTGTGTTATCGTTTAAGTCCAGTCCAGTAGCCCCTGCAAATGCTACTTATTCCTCGTCGAAGGCGGAAATCCTTTGACTTAGTGCTGTGTCTGACCACCACCGCTGTTGCCTATTGATCACACAGCAACTATTTGAAGACGGAAAACCCTCAAAACGTCTCCAATGAATGTGTGCCCACCCAGGAGTCATGGAGGTATATGAATAATTATTCAAAGTGATGTTTCTATAGCATTTACTGGCTGAAGAGCAAACATTTTTGGTATCCGGATCCAAAGATCACACGGTCTTAGAGCTGGTTGGAATGACAGACCGGAGGATAGAGGTGCAAAAATGTCCTCACCCTCGTTGCCGACTGTGGACGGGATGAGATGGCCTTCCTAACATTGCGGCTGACATGCACTAACTCTTGCCGATCACCCAGCTGTTGTCGTTCTCTTTTGCGACCTAGTGCTACCGATATTTGTTGGTATCATACCAAATTTTTGCTCAAAGGCCCGCCGGTAATACTTTGTCTGTTCCTCCAGGGTGAACCAGAGGAACCAGTGAGCCGGCGATTACACTTGACTGGTTTTTATGGCTCTTCTGGCGCTGGTTTCACCTTTTATATCTGCGGCAGTGTATCCCAGAGGTCTCCTTGTGAACACCGGAGATAAAATCACCATTCTCTCTGCCAGTCTACTCCCTTCAGCTGTCAACTAATCTTCCAATCCTACTTTTGGTATCCAGTTCCTCACCCTACATTGGCCTTCACCGGTCGTTCTCCTGGATCTTTGTGATTGCCAACATTCCTCGTGGCTCGGATTTTCAGGCTGAGCCGACGTTCCTCGTTTCCCGACCGCAAAACTGGTCTTTCAGTTCATTACTCATCGCCCGTAGCTAACTCCTGCAACTTACTTGTTCTAGGTACAGATAGTGATTTTCCCTTCTGGGGGCCGCTCTATAAGCATTTCATAATTATCAGCCTGCAGTTTCGCAGTAGTGAAGTTTAACCTAACGTTGTACAGCACATTCGCGCTGCAGGTCCTACCATGTTCTGCCGACCTATACGATTTACACCGGCCCATTTGCAGACCGCAAAGGCGAAGCCTGGGTATATACTGCAACTGGGAATCATTCCGCCCTTCGAGAGCACCTGGGCGTCGCCTCTGCGCATAGTGCTCAAGGCCACATCGGACGACAGGTGACTATGTGGCAACTAGCGTACCAGCAACAATGCCAAACTCTTAATTTGTACTCTGTAACTCATCTTCCAGATTTTTCTAGGCCCCTTTACGACAAAACGGTTCACTCGAATACCAATCTGGGACGAGCTTTTCATCAGCTCCTTGTATTCCGAAGACTTATCCCCAAACTGCCATTACCATACCCTTCGGTATTCTTGAATTCATCCACCTGCCCTTTCAATCTGAATGGTCAGGTGGATGGAGATTTCTTCACCTTACCCTTGTCAATCTACTGGATTCTATTTAGTTTGTAAAAGTCCGTGTTCAAGGTGTTCTTGTTACTCATCTCGCGTAGGATTAGTAGGATATCGTTCGTTAGTTCGTGAGTTTATTATTCATGTAAGGAAAATAATGACAAACTGATGCACAGCCTGGGACAAAGTTATGGAAGAAAACACGAAAATTTATGATTTCCAAACAAAAGCCGCAGGAGAGCTTGACATGTCTCAAGTTTACATGTTCAGCCATCAAAATCTGATGCAAAGATTTCATCATCCAATCTTCCCGCTAAGCTTATTAATGTCAGCGACCTTCCCGGCACGGGAAGAAATACAATAGCAGTGTGCGTACACTCATACGCAGTCACCATCGGTCAACTGGTGGCATGCTGAGTACCCTGCCGATATGAACGATCGAAAATGAGCTCTCAAGGTAAGAACAAGTCAAGATAAACCGAGCAAGATGGAACCGCTGTAACCTTATCAACTGCCTACACCGAACCTTGTAACATAAAGATAGCTGATAAAATATTACAGTACGTCACGCAAAATGCTGAAGTTAGCAGCGGACTACCAGCTGTAGTGCGAAAGAGGTTAGCGTTTGCGGGGCCAATGTAGCGAAAATAGGCGTCCTCTGTGCATTTTTTCCAGAGGAGAGGTAACTGGGGCCACATGAATGCATTGGCCCCGGCATGGAACCCGTTTATCCTCTTCAAATTCCCCCTCATACCCCGCGGGGCAAGAAGGAGATAATTGAAGCTGGTGTTGACAGAGGATTTGTAATCACTCACAAACAAATGTAGTGGCTAAACCTACAAGGCGTATAAAAATGATATAAGAAAAGGCACAGCAAAAACTTTCTAGTGTATAGTTAATTTTTAGTAACTAATCTACCGCAATACGCTAGTGGAAAAAGGTGGAAAACTGTTTAAAAATGACAATAAAAAGGTGAACGATGCGACTCACTTGATCAGGAGTCGGCAACCTTTTTAACTCAGCGAGCCAAAAAAGCAAATATTTGGAAATATATTTCAGAAAGAGCCACATAGTATATTTAAAAATGAAATTCTACTAAATTCGAGTATAATAAGCCTCTGAATCTTTTCTTTTCAATCAGGTTCTTATAAAACTGATTATTAATGTGACCTCTGGCGTTGCATGAATTCTCTGATGGTTTTATAGTCTGGTCGGTAGTTGGTGAGGTTAAGCTTCATGCAAGCGTTGAGGCTGTCATCCGTTAGACGTGATCTTATCGTGGACTTGATGTATCTAAGATGTGAGAATGACTGCCCATATGCATACATCGAACTAAAAATGGTCAATAAAGTAATATTCACACGCTGCAGTGTGTGGTATGTGACCGGAAGCGTATTTCAAGTTTTGATTATCAGCTAGTCTTCGGGTTGAAGTCTGTAATTGCTGTCCACATGTGCTTGCTTGCCAACTCCGCTTTATGTCGTGCGATCCTTTCCAAATCCTCATTGAGTGACTTAACTTATTCACGCACATGTCTGAGGCCTTAAGGTCAGCCAATTCTTGTTCGCACTCTCTAACGGAATATAACGTAAGTTAGCTGTGTTCTGTTAACCCTTGGTTGGATGAGTGATGAACTTAAAAAGACGAGTGTGCTCTCCAAATTCTCCAAAACGTGCTTTGAACAACTGTAGAAGACTGAATGTGAAGCCATCTAGCTGGTGGAGATCAAGGTTTTGAGTGGACTTACTGTGCATGCATCTTTATATTGTCTTAGTTTCTTAAACTGTAGTTAACGATCTTTTTCAAGATCCGTGATAAAGAGTTCAAGCTTGTGTTCAAAAGCAAACACGAACTGTTGAAGGGATACTACTGTACTTCCATTGCCTTGTAATGTAACGTTAAGTTGGTTCAGATGTTTGATCATATCCACGAGACAGTAAAACATGAGGAGCCACTTAGTTTCGGCTAGCTATCGATGCTCAATGCCCTTCATTTCAAGGAACCTCCGTATTTCGTTCAGGCAAGCTGCAAAACGGCTAACCACCTTCCCTTTTGATAGCCAACGTACCTTGCTGTGCAAAATCAGACCATGATAGTTATTTCCAACTTCACCCAGCTGTGTTGTAAACCGTCTATCATTTGAGGCTCTGGCAACAATAAAGTTAAGCACACGAATGACAAGCTGCCCGTCTCATATCTAAGCACAAACAGCTTCCTGGTGTAGAATGCAATGGAAACTTAGGATGGGTCTATTTTCATATTCACAGAGAAGAGCCACAAATCCTCTATTTTTTTCCCCACCATACATGGAGCACGATCAGTGCACACTGAGATAAGTTTATTCACAGGTAGTTTTTTTTTCTTGAGCGAAATCCATGAAAAACTTGAAAAAAGCCTAACCTACTGTGGATCTTTTTATTGGCAAGACCGCAATACTTTCTTCATGCAATGTATCACCAGCAGCATATCTAGCAATCACACTGAACTGCGCCAAATGGCTTACATCTATTGACTCATACAAATCAGGGAAAAGAACGGCGCTGCATTTATATCTTTCACTTGCGTTGCCTCCAAGTGGGTTGCCATCATGATGATACGCTCATGAACAGTTTTCACCGACAAAGACGTGTCTTGTATCCGTTTAATTATCTTGCCTTTGTTCGGAAGATCATCAACAATTTTATCGGCTACATCCAGCATGAACGTTTTAGCAAACTCGCCATCAGTGAATAGTTTTTCGTTCCCAACTATTGCTAAAGATCCAGCAAAGCTTGCGGATTTATAGTCACCTTGCTGGGTCCATACGCGGAGTTGCTTTTGGCTGGTTTGCATCCTGCTCATTACTTATTGGCATGCTTTATTTTGGCTATCTCCTGCAATTTATTTTGCTGCAAACGTATCATGGCATATGTTGAATTGGCGCTTTACAATTGACCCTTTCATCGATTTAATCTTGTCATTGCAACTCAAACACATCGAATAATCTGCTCTCTGCACAAAGGCGGATTCTTCGGCCCATTTGTCCTGAAATGTACGATACACCTCATCTCTTTTTCGTTTCGCCATAATCTTTCTTGCAGATGTTAACTTGGGGCAAATGAGAGAGAGTGTAGCGTTCAAAGATGTGTGACCCATCTGATGAAAGAAAGTAGTCAGATCTTAGGATCGATATATTAGTCCACAAGGCGAGTATTCGCGAATGGACTGTTTGCTCCGTCTGGGGGACAGAAACACGACACACTTTACGTAACAAAGCCGGTTGGCTTATGCGCGTGAGATAGCCTTGTCTGCCAGCGTGAGCTTGACCAAGTTGAAGTCAAGTCTGCGGGCTGTCGTGCTTAAGTAGGGCGTTTGCTATTTAGCATGCTTGTCACCGCTGTTAAAACGCAGGAAAAAATGGAAGCAATTGCTGTTGGCAAGCCGGAAAGGGCTCAACCAGGTCAAACCTAGGGATGCCGAAACTCCTGAGATTGGTGGAGATTAAATTGATTCGAATACGTGTCTCGGTGGCGGCACGTCACTGGAGGCGGACGGCTACAATGCGTGCCCTCCCCCTTTTCGTTCTTTGAGAGTCAGGTGTTGCCACAAGTGACTGTTCCAATGCCCTTTTTCACTGACGCCCCCGTCTCCCGAGGCTTGACCTCGCAGCTGCGTCTGGGAAACCGGTAACGGCTGCAAGAGCGTCCCCTTTGCTTCTGTTTTCTGGCAGCCCCGAGACCGCCGCCCTGGCGACCGCAGTTTATTCAGTCACGCGCACACACCCGAGCATACACGGGCGTCCAAATACCTAAGGGACATTTAACTACTTCACCCCTCGGCCGATACAGCAAAGATCTCTGCAGAGGACATCCCCTCGGGCAATTGCAGGACACCAATAGCAGAACAATTGAACCTGTTCCGCAATCCTACTGAATTAGCTGTCACCACTCTCTCGAGCTCTCTCAGGTCTGGCTGGGCGCAATCAACACTAGCCCTGACTTCGCCAGCGGCAACTGCCACCTGGGACGGGAACCATCTTCGACCGCGTTCATACCCGCCCTCACGGTGGCCAAGGTCTGCTACACTAAACCTCCCTACGGTGGATCAATCTGCCCTCCTCTACATCTCGATTTTTTACCACGGAGCAGCCCCTCCCCAGCACGCTGCTCCAACTTACCCTCCTCGCCGCCGGGATTGGGGCCAACCCGGCGGGGCTCATGATCCAGGCTACTAGCCAGCCAGCCACCTGGGACAGCAATTGGGAGTTCTGTAAATAATAAATCACTCCTTTTGATGACTTGTGCCTTTTAACTTCCAGCCTGGGATTTTTATCCTGATGACTGTAGTGATCCGAGTACAACCCACTACTAAGACACCTTAAGAGTAACCGAAATCATAAAATCTGAAGTTTCTGAAAGAGCCATACGCGATCATCAAAAAAGCCATGTATGGCTTACGAGCCATGGGTTGTCGACCCCTGCACTAGATCCCCAATGATCACTGATAGTAGTAGGCAGGAAATTGACTTGCCAAGGATGGATTAGTAAACGTTGGGATCTTCGTTCATCCATCCGATATCGGGAGAGTCGTAATGAAAACTCGCGTTTAAATCACTGTTAGTTGATTCTGACCCCAGAGATGATCACCAGAGAATGGTTTCGTTGAAGGGCGAAGACAACAGAGACGGTGCAGTTGGATGCTGCAAGAAATGCAGGTGAGTAGGCAGGAGATGCGCAGAACGAGTCACGTGCAGTGGTAGCCGGAAGTGTGTATTTCGGATCCGTGCGACGAATTAAAAAATGTGTTCATTTAACCAAAAACACACAAGATACAAGATGAGGCGGAGAGCCTACACAGGCATTAACGCATTTACGAAAACATAGAAATAATAACGAACAACCTTACGCAAAATTTATATTTGAAGACATATTTAAAGTAAAAATGGATTGCTAAGAAAAATGAGTTTTCTTAATTAATACTCCAGTTCCGCAGACGTACAAAAAAGCTATAAATCAGAAAAATAAATTGAAGGCTTAGCGTCATTTGCATGGATAGCCATACGAAATTTTAAAAAATCAAAATAACATTTCCTTTGTCAAAATTTTCTGCCTATAGTTCTGTTATTGGAATACAATTAGTTTAAGATCTTCCTATAAAGTCTGGCCCATTTTCGAGCGTTTTCATTTTTTTAATCTTTTATCAATACATTTAGATTTTGTTCAACGTTTATAGCAAAATCTTTAAAATGAAGGTGTCTGTTAAAAGCGTTTATTAAAAAATGTGTTTTTCTGAAGATGGTCTTCATTAATATACCTTCTAATACTGAAGCTTGGATCGGAGGCATAAGCCAAACCCGAAGTTTTGACGAAACCAGCTATTGCCCATGTAACACACTTGTGGTTGAGACCAGTCGCTCAGGTCATGGGTCATATTTAGGCTGCT
Source organism: Ligula intestinalis (assembly GCA_036362985.1). Lineage (NCBI taxonomy): Eukaryota > Metazoa > Platyhelminthes > Cestoda > Diphyllobothriidea > Diphyllobothriidae > Ligula > Ligula intestinalis. The sequence goes on from JAYGXS010000721.1 coordinate 13,486, forward strand.
CAATAGGCATTCCTTCAATCTAAAAGCAACCTATTGTGTACGTTTATGTAGGAGAGACCATAGGAGGGAAATTGGTACATTACTAGGATGTAAACAGTGTGGGACTACGGTTAGGCTTAGTTTGGATAGAAATAACGATGCGCAGTTGGCTTCGAGTAAATTCGTTCACAGTGTCCTACTGCTGGTTCAGCGAACCACTACCTCTTCTGCAATCTGCACATTACGGTCGAAGGATTTCAGGTGTTTTTGTGTAATTTTCCCGGTTATATGTAAGAATGACAAGAGCACAATCGATGCATCGGTCCGAGGGCTTCGGTTGACAGTTGGCCAAAACCATGTATTTCTTAAGAAAGGCCGATCTATGCACTCAATGCGCGTAATGATGACTCCGTCGCTATCACCGACAACAGTTTATAGGTTTGCTTATCAAAAACGAAATAGGCCATGAGGTAGACTTCTAGCAGTGTCCTATGTAATCTGTCATCATAAGATTTACTTCGGTATTTTACTATTCGCTTAGGGGATACCTCAGAGATGAGGCCTAGCATGTCAGAAATAGGCATTTCACGTTCCTTCGTCTTTTTGGATATGTTCTTCTGCCTAGCCACTGATCTGCAGTTGGTTGGGCTTGGAAGTGAGTCCGAAGGCAGAATGAGAGGAGTACGTTCAGTCAGTGATTGATGGGCTCCTGTCCGCCACACAAATATTCCCGATAGAAACGGTCAAGGCAACGAGCCCGTGGCTCAGTTGTTACAGCGTTGTATTTCTAATAAAAGATGGTGAGTTCTAGCTTTGGGTGGCACAACACCTGGGACTGTTGACCAACAAAAAGCCAGAACTGACCATTTAACTCTCCCTTTACTTCTTTATTAATGCTATAGTCTATAATACTAGTTATTGTGTGGCTGCTGGCCGTACTTAAGAGTGAGCGCCCAGGCAAACAAGGATGAGTGCGCATCGTAACGATTGATGAGCGATCCTTTACCAATATACAAAGCCTGCAATGCAACTTTTTGGTTTTTTGTCTGCAGAGTAGTTTTTATCACCCATATCAAGCCTTGTCCTAAAAATCAGTCACATGATAGTGCATTTAGGTTAAGGGACATGCTCTGCTCATTTTACTTTGGAACTCAATCCTGAGTCCTAAAAGCAGTTACACAGGACCTTGTGATATACTAAGATGGTACGCACAAAGGCAAAATAGAAAGTACTCAGATCGGTGAGCGCCAAACCATCATAGTCCATATTCCCGATCACGACCGACACGACAACGAGTCCATGTCTCAGCGGTAGACCAAAAGATCCGGGGATAGAATTTCAGGTGATCAAGACGAGCTGATGACAGCTTATAGGCAGAAATAGTCACTCCGGGCTCCTTTTTCTTTGTCGGTACAAACTACTATATAAATCCACTATATCTTGCAAAAGCAAACTGTTCTGGAAATATGCTTTCCTTCGCACCTCACTAAGGTAAGGACGTTGCACTTAAAAAGGCTTCCGAACCCCATAGAGCTTGGAAGCAAGCGAGCAATGACAAAGCTTGTTGACTTCAAGCAAGATATCACTCTCCACTTACGCTCACACAGGGAGCTGCTTCCTTATTGCGCCTATTAATTGTGGGAATGGGCTTGAAGTGAACCAAACCATAACTTTTTAGAAGGCGGATGAGCACAAGAAGAGAAGGATTGGAGAGTGAGTGATGAACACGCGCAAGCCATTAGCTCCCACCGCCTGAGCAACAGTAATACAGGATTTGTGCAGCATTAACAGTGGTGTGTGTGTGTCGTAGCCCATAGTTGGATCAGGAATCCCCGCCGGAATCCAAACTGGGAGTAGTTGGGAGACGGAGAAAAGCCGCGACCTCGACCGGCTTGAGCCACAGGTCCGCGGGAGTGAGGTGGGTGCCTGGCCGAGAACTGCAGGCGAACAGATGACAGCAGTCATGCGGCGAGACGCCGCAGTCGGGACAGCAGTCGGGTATGGATGGGTCGAGCCGGTGCTGGTACTGGCGAAGGAGCATGCATTAGCCACTGCGTAGCTGCGCCAGGGTACAGCGAGTGACCCTAGGGAGATGGCGTTCCGAGGCTGCAATCGGAGGTGGATAGCCACCTAAAAGGACCGGGGGATGGTAACCTCGTTTCTCCTTGACAACGAATCTCTGGTGGAGACGCTGGAAGCCTGTCTTGGTGGCAGAGCTATCAACAGGTAGATCCGCGAGAGACGAGGCAACAGCTTCCTTGTGGAGTGCTCGAATAGACGGCTGGACGTTGCGGCTGGGCTCGGGAGCGGTGCAACGGTGATAATTGGGATGGCTGGGTTGCGAACAACTTCACCAGAACTGCTGGCTAAGGAGAGTGTTGTGATGGGCAACCGGTAGAACAGAAACCTCCGCATGAAGATCATCTATAGGCGACATTTTATAGCAACCCGTGATCGTGCGGAGGGCAGCGTTTTGGGCTGACTGGAGGCGGCGGAGGCTGGAAGAGCTCATCGTAGGAGACCAGATTTATGCCGCATAAGTGAGGTGCGGCTTGGCCAGCGCCTTGAAAGCAGTCCACAAAGTCTCTTTCGCGCAGCCCCAGGATGTGCTTGCTAGAGCCTTGAGGACCTTGGTGCAGCGGCTTACTTTGCTTGCGGTCTCCCTGGCATGGTCTGCAAACGTGAAGAGCGGATCAAAAGGCACACCAAGGAGTTTGGGCTTGCGGACGAGCGGTAAGGACACCCCATTGACGGTGAGGACCGGGTGACGATTGAACTCCTTCGGATCAAGCGTGAAAACAGTTACGGACGACTTGGCTGCCGAGATCGTCATTCCGCGCTGGGTGATGAAGTTTTCGACAACAGGCATGAACTCCGTGAGGAGCTGTGCAGCCTGATCGATGTCATGGTACCGGCAAAAGAACGTAACATCGTCCGCATAGGATACCACTTGCACAGGTGCCCGGGGGAGTGGGAGCTCTCGCATGTAGATGTTAAAGAGCGTCAGGCTGAGCACAGAGCCTTGAGGGACGCTACAGGTCTGCTTACGGGACTTAGAGAGAGCGCCACGGAAGAGGACACGATCGTGACGGCCACGGATGTAAGCCGCCAACCATCGGACCAGGCCAGTCGGGACGTTCAACGAGACCAATTCCTGCAGGAGCTGATCGTGGCGGACGCAGTCAAAGGCTCGTGACAGGTCAATTGAGACTGCCACGGTCCGCGAAGCGGGCTTCTGTTGATTGAAGCCCTCGAGGATAGCGTCGCTGAGCTCGAAGAGCGCCGTTGTAGTTCCACGACCCGATCGGAAACCATGTTGGTGGCAAGATAGTTCCGGGTGGATGAGCCGTTCCAGGATCTTCGTCAATGGACTGAGGAGGGCAATTGGATGATAAGAGGTCGCTAGGCAGGGGTCCTTACTTGCGCCAGCAATCAGGGATGATTGAAGTTCCCAGTGAAAGGTTGAAGAGGGCGGCAAGGTAGGCAGCCACCTTCGGGCCGATGTGGCGCACATGGATAGGCACCAGACCATCTGGTCCTCAGGCTTTCGAAGCTCTCATTTTCTTGACGGCGGTGAGGATGGCATCAGCCGAAAGGGAAATGTCTGGGGGCAGGGCTTTATGGAGGAGACGAAGAAGGGAGCGCTGACTTTTGGGACTGGGCGCCGAGCGGGGCGAGAACAGCTTGTTCATCTTCGCGGCGATCTTACCGTTGTTGGAAATGAACTTGCCGTCCCCAAAGCTAATAGACTGGTTTGATGTATCAGCCCGGGGTTTGGTCAGGTTGCGTAAAAGCTTCCAAGTGGCAGCTGAGTTGCCGCTGAAATTACAATCTGAAACTAGTTCATGCCAGCGTTGGCGTTTGCCATCGTTGATAGTCTTAGTGATTAAGCCATTCAGTTCGCCAACGCGCGGGTCACTGGCATCACGCGCTCGTATTTCGTCTCTCTCTCGTTCCAGGCGGGAGGCTTCGGGCGGATAGTTAGGACGGAGAAAGGGAATGCGGCCGTTAGGGATGTGGTGACTTGCTGCTGCCAGGAGTAGTCGACGAAGGGCTCGCTTCGCCATGTGGACACAGGTGGGAGGCGGTAGGCCATCGATCTCGGCTTCGCATTCGGTCGTGAACGCTGCCCAATTGGCTTTCTTGAAATTAATGAAGTGCCGGTTGGGGGCCTTGATACGCTCGGCGGCGGTGGCCAATTCGAGCACAATGGGGAGGTGGTCGCTACTCAGGCTGGTTTCCGTGTTCCACATGGTGGAGGCTACCAGACTGAGACTGGCGAGGGAAACATCGGGTGAGCTGGAGGCGCCGTTGTTCGGGAGACGCGTTTGGCTGTTCTCGTTGAGAACGGCAAAGAAGGCGTGTTCTATTTCATCAGCCAGAGCTTCTCCTCGGGGGTCGGCTGCCAAGTTAGAGCTACACAGGTCATGGTGGGCGTTGAAGTCACCTAGCACCAGACTGTCTCCAGAAGGTAAGTAGGGAGCGATAGAGGCGGTGAAACCGGGAGAACAACTAGAAGTTGGAGGGACGTACACGTTCACGACGGTAAGCAGCGCCGGGCCAATGTCAAGGGAAATCGCCAGTACTTCCGTGGGATCGGCTCCAAGCAACGGTAGCTGGTGATGGGCAATGGATTTGTCCACCAGGAAGGCTAAACCACCGCCTTTGTTGCGGCCGCGGTCGCGACGGACGATCGTGTAATTGGCACAGGAAGGGATCTTAGTGGAGTAAGACCACTTTGTCTCTTGGATAGCCGCCACAGCTATGCTGTGCGAGCGCATGAAGGCCAGGAGCTGGTCAAGCTTCCCAAGGAGGCCGTTGGCGTTGAATTGTAAGATTTTAAGACCAGGTGGTGAGGCAAGGTCGGAGACCAGAGGATTTGGGTTCAGGACTGGACGGGCTGGAGGCATGGAGATCGGTGGGGGCTTGGGACAGCTGGGACACGCGGAGGCGGGCGACCAATCGGCAGCCGTGGCGAGGCCACTGCAGCGGAGATGGCACCAGCCATTGCAAAAGCCGCAACGTACAGACCAGTCGCGGGGGCCCAGATGGAATCGGCAGAACGAGCAGTAACAGAGAGGTCCAGGGTTGGCCTCGATTCCGGCGGCGAGGAGGAGGAGGAGTCGGAGCAGCGTGGCCGGGAGGGGCTGTTCCGTCATCAAAAACACGGATTGGGCGGAGGCGAGAGTTGATCCAACGTAGGGAGATGGGTGTAGCAGACCTTAGCCGCCGGGAGGGCGGGTGGGAACGCGATTCGTAGACGCGTCTGCTGTGGTTCCCATCATAGAGGGTGAATTACTGACTTAGCGATTGATTTGAGGGTGGGATATTGTTATAAACCGCATCTCGCACTTGTAATTTACACGTATTTTTGTTTGCTTGGTTTTCGTTCCCAAAGCTAGTACGTGGAGGAAGAGAGCTGTAGTCACAAATAGCAAACCACTGTCCGCAAAAATTCTAGGTGAAGGCATAGCATCCACTTGGTGAGAAAGAGCCGAATGACTTCTCACAGACCTGGACCAATCAGATTTAACCACGGTGGCCGAAGTAAAGGGGAAGAGGTTGCTGTCGAGCGCGCTGTCAAGACAAACGGTGTGGCGGCTCATAAATGTGTTTCTCAGTGAGATGAATTGCCGTGGGAATGGAGGCATTCCTAACAGGTTTGAAGTGTCTCCGAAGCCTATACCCGGTCTACTTGGCTCCATCACATTACTCCGTTCGTTGATGTCTAACCGATTCGGCAGCCAATCATTTGCAATTTAAAAATTATTTGTTATAGGAACCGTGTGAAGCTGTCCGAGTTTGCAGCTGTAAGTATCAAGAGTTAATGCATTAAGTATAGCATTCTAAAGCAAATATGATAACGTTTTCACAGGGATTGCGTAATAAATCCTAAGGGACCCTTCGAAATAACTGTTCCTAGCTTTCTTTTGGGAAGCAGACTGACACTAGTGGGGTTGGTCTGCCACGCCTTAAGCCACAAGACGGTCTTCGGAGACATTAACTGTAACTGCAATTTCACTTATGTACGAGAGAAAGTATTCTATAAGGTGAGGGATTTTCAACCACATATCTATTGACTGCTAATAACCAGATGGGCATCAGTTTTGTTTGCTCTACTGCAGGATTGCGAACTGTGGTTTGTTCCTATATTGAAGGGGGAAAATTTAAGGATTTCCACCATCGTTAACTAATTTAATACATATTTATTCTTCATTAAAACGCACATTGAGAATGTTAACGGCCAATAAAAGAAGATATAAGAAAGGTGACTGAAATGTTCTGAGAAGAGTAACTATGAGCCAACTTCTCCATATATATTGAAGAAAGGAAAAGACATCCAAATCAGAATGTATTTCGAAACATCCCCTCTTCCGCAGTATGCTTTATCCTTCATGGAATCAATATCAACCAGAGAAATGATAGCCATTCCTATCAATTGTCGGTCACGTTCGTAGAGTTCCACCTACTTGAACGACTAAGCTCGTCTGGAATCTCCCTTCCAGTCTCCATTTTCTCTTCCGAATGCAAAAGACTTGTGCGTAGCAAAAACAGGTAAATACAGCCAGCAGTAGCTTTCCTCAGTGGCAATATTTAGCCTGTTACTGAATTAATGAAAGCGCACTCATTTCATGTATTTGCATGATAAAGGAAGAAGACTTCTCGAGCACCGAAACAGTTATTTTTATTGCCATAAACTTTCACAATCTTACAGGAGTCCATTTTCAGAGATTAGAAGCAGCAACCAAAAAGAAAGTGATTATAGTGGGCGCATGCCAATCAGCTGTATGAAGGTCATTAAGTCATCAAGGGGTAAGAAACAACAACGGAAAAGTAAAGGTGGAGGCAATTTTATTAGTATACGCTAATTAACTGTCAGTGAAGTCAAGAGGTCCCGCGGGTCCACAAGGACCATCTAAACCTTCCCGTGGCCTACAAAGTCCTACGCCATAACGAATTTAAAAGACAGAACAAGGTGAAACCAAACTCACACATTGCAAGCAAATACGACACCACGACGAGCCCCCTGGAAGTAGAAGCAGGATTATTGAAGAATTATAAGGCTAATAGAGTTAATCCTAATGGCAGCGATCTTCCAGGCCGGTTTTTTTTGGAAAAGAGAGAAGTCATGGTAAGGCCAGAGGGGTAGTAATATTTATTTTGCAGAAAGATTAAAGAATACATAATAGGAGATTTGACTCGGATTCGCAGGCGTCC